>PVJI01002395.1:5713-146113 GCA_004026765.1 Micronycteris hirsuta
CCCCGCCACAGCCCTCCCCCACCACAGCCCTCCTGAACCACAGCCCTCCCCCACCACAGCCCACCCCCATCCTTGGCTCCAGCCACCAGAGGACACCACTGTGCTTGCCACTGAGTGTGATCGGTGCTCTGCCTGGAATGCTCCTCCTGTTTGGTCTTCCTCATAAAGTCCCCTTCATTTATTAAGGCGCATTTAACTGTCACTTTTCTGTGACACTTCCCCAGGCCTGTAGCCTTGACCCTCTCTCCTCATCGCTGGTATTTGGAATGTCTCCTTTGTTCCCGTAGTGCCCTGGGCGGTGGCCCTTATCACACAGCATGGTCACTGAGGGTTTGCGCTCTGTCTACTGGTGACACTGTGAATTACACTGCGGTGGCCAGGATGGTGCATCGTTCCTCTGAAGTCACAGCATTCAGGACAGGGCTGATCATAAAGTGCTTGAGGAATGGTGGAATCTCATCACTTCATCAGTCAAGCCTGAAGGTAAGGGTTTTCCTCAGAGAAATCAACATGAAGCTGTCAAAGGACATGCAGGACCACGGTGTGGGGAGCAGAGTTCCCACTGGATTAGAGGAAATGCAGAAGGTGGAGCCTAGGGCTTGCACTCACGGCCTGCCTTTGACCAAGGCGGCACAGGAGCGAGAACAGTTTTGTAACTTCCGTAACCGCAGCTGTAAAACGAGGATGCCTGCACAGTCACGTGGCTGATGAGGGGCTGGAAAGCAATTACATGTGGAAGTGCTATCAAAACGTGAGCTACTGGCACTCCTTGGTTGACGCTGTTACCAACGAGTGACAGTGACATTACCTCGGTCCATTCCATGTCACGACATTATTTTAATTATTACATTATCATGTCCGTCCCATTCCAGGAAATAAACACCATTGTCAAGTGCCATGAAGTCAAATAACCTGGGTGTATTTGCCATGCGCTGTTACTAATGCTTTGTGCCCCAAAGCAGCCTGCATCCAACAGGGGAGTCTTTCTCTGGAGGCAACGGCCCCCTCTCAGGCCACAGCCAGGCCAAAGGCCACACTGTTGCCTTGTTATCACCCCTGAAGAGCCTGGCTGTGGGTGGTCACGGCAAGGCCCCGGGGCATGAAGACTGCTGCTATTTGATGAAGGCCTTTCTGCTCAAACAAGTCCTGCCCCAGGGCCTTTGCACATGCCAGTCCTTCTACTGGAAATGCCCTCCCCTTCTGTCTTTGAGCCCGCTGGTTCGAACTGCCCATGCTGCTTCCTCTGAGAAGCTTCCCCAACTCGTCCCTGACTGCACCGGGCCCCTGGCCCCCTGCCGTGCTTTGTGCTCGCCATCACCCCACACACCCCGGTGGCATTACCGCGGCTGTCAGGGAAATCATCATTTGCATAAAGAGCTAGTGAATGTCAGTCATCCCACGCAAGTCTGGGATGGCCAGGGATACCCTCTGTCTTTTTTGGCACTGGAACCCAGTGTCCATGTTAACAGTCACACCTTGCAGGTGTCAGGGGTCGTCACAGGAGGTCACTCTGGGGAGGGCTCAAGCTCTCGGAGCCTTGGTGTGCGTGGGTGTGGCCAAAGGCATTATTGCAGGACGTGTGGGGTCTGAAAGCTCCTAGGACAGAAAATGTTAGCATACAAAGGTGGCACAGTGTCCGTGTGACGTGTCTGAGGAGCAGAGAAATGCGTGGGAAGACACATCCACATAGAGATACCTGTCAGGCATGGAGCTGATTTGGAGTAACAGCAGCCACGAGGGAAAGGGGGACACGTGTGGGTGTGGGGTACAGAAGGTGTTCCCAGCTCTGCCGTGTCTTTGGAAGGGCTGGAGCCTTTTCATGGCAGACCGGGTCATGCTGGAGAGATTTGGAGTTTGCCGTCCACTGAGTGGTGCTCGCCTCGGCCACGGAGATGAAAGCTAACTTACTGTAAATAGGCGGCAGAGCGCTCTGTTGCTAAATTATTTATTGCACATTGCCTCTGGCCCCAAGCAATTATGATTTTTAGGTTCCACACAGGTAGCTGTGTCTGGTCTACTGTCACGACATAAAGGAAACTCTGATGGTTTACCTTATAAAATATAAATAATCCGTTCATTAGCCACAGAATGGCACAGGGGGCTGCTCTGCTGTGGCAGTGCAGGAGGCTGGAAATAGAATTCTGCCTCTCCTCCCGAACGCTGTGTCCACATTGGCCAGGTGCCTTTCAGTTCTGTGGATCACGTGAAGAGCAGCCTGCCTGACAAGCCCCACACAGCTCCCCAGGGCCCGTGGCTCCAGGGACCGAATCTTCTCGGGGTTAAAGGCAGGATGAGTCCCTTATCTAGCTACTCATTAGGAAAGATGGGTTGGGAAACCCTTCCACATTCCTCCTTCCGGTTACAACTGGTTTGGGGGTGGGGGAGATTCTAAGTAGGGAAACACCCAAATCCACACCTTTTTCTCCGCAAAGATACAGATATTTTTCTTTCCTGAGAAGGCACCTTTTATCCCCAATTTTTATTCCATTCCTTCATTTGACTTCCTTTGATCTTTTTCTACGGTCATGTAAACGATGGGTCTATTCATTCGGTTATTCGTTTAGCAAACATTCATAACCCTTACTAGGGAGGAAATTTGCTGCACATGCTGAGAACCACACTGGCCTTCCTTTGGTGCCCCCGACCAAGTGCCAGGCTACGTGGAAAGCATGGGGGTGCCCTCTTGTGAGCGAGCAGGGCCAGTCTCCTCTACAGGTGCCTAAAGGGCCACGAGGACTGTGATAAGTGAGGACACAGGGCCAAGCAAACAGCGTGAGTGGAGAGAGCTCAGGGAGGGAAAAAATAAACTATAATATTAATACTATAAAAATCTAATGGTTTGGAGGGAACTATGATAGTTCCAGAGATGAAGGCACTATATATCTCTGGGTTTATTTGTTGCTAATAAATGAGCATATTATTCTGTAGAGGGATGCAAGTTGAACTTGGACCCTGGTCATCTCCACATCCTGTTCTACTTCCATGAGGTCGATGACAACGCCACAGTAGGTGCTTTGGGAAGACAGGAGACCTGATCGAGGTTGGGCACGAGGCCAGATCCCTCTGCAGAGCACCCTCCCTGGAGACCTGTTCTCTGGAAGGCTTCTCACTTTGGTTTCCCTCGATTGTGAGTTTAATCTCTTGGGTCGTTAGTCCACTGCCTCCAGCTGACGGATGTGTGAGAGGAAAGACAGGTGCGCTCTACCTGCACAGCGATGGCTAGCAGAGCAGAATGTGAAGTCTGAAAGCAGTCTGAGCTCACCTAGACCAGTCGGGTGCAACGGGGACACAGAAACCCGGAGAATCGCGCTGCCTGTGTGGCAAGAGCAGGACCAGAAACCCCATCTCTCACCAGCTGACACTCACACATGGAGTGTCTCCAGGAAGCATGCGGGGTTGCTGAGTGTGTGAGAGGGTGCTAAGAGCTGTGGGAAAGGGAGAGGTTGAACAGGTGAAGGAGGATCGGAAACACTGGGAGGTCGGGCAAAGTATGGAGGTGGGATGCAATGGAAACCGAAGAGGCAGAGCGACCTCAGTAGCAAGGTGATGGGCGAGCAAAGACTCAAAAGAGGTGGGGGCCAGCTGTGTGGGCATCCAGGGAAGCGGGTGCTGGACAAGCCAGTCTGAAGCCTCTGAGGCTGGAGTGAGTCTGGCCGGGGAGGGAGTGGTTGGAGGTACCTCGTAGGCAGGTGTAAGGGGCAGAGGGAGAGGAGACACAGTGAGAGCCCTAATGGGGACCAGGAACCAGGTGACACAATCTCGTGGGCCACCGGAAGGTGGAATTTTCATTCTGAGTGCAATGGGTCTATCGCAGGACTGCAGACACCCAGCTTACATTTCAAAGGGCTCACTGTGACTGTTCTGCTAAGGACAGACAGTGGGATGGAGGTGGGGAGGTCCTAGGGAGGTTATTGTAGTGATCTGTGCCAAAAATGACATGTTAACAGTGGTGAATAATCAACACGTTGACATTCCAAGTGCTTAATAAAGTGCATAAGTTGTTCATCTGAAAACTATGCAGAGTCAATACGCGAGTACCCTACACACTGCACTGCGCTGTCCAGATGAGGAAACTAAAGTCAGAGACGTGTTACATGTTCAGTTAACAGAAGAGCCAGGTTTCAAACCCTGACCCTCAAACCCTGGACGCCTTCTGTGGGCAGCATATTGTGCATCCCGGAGGGGGCCCTGCTCCTGGGGGTGCACAGGTGGGCAGCAGCTGAGAAGGGGGAGTACAGGCATGTGCAAAAACACAAGTGACAGGAGGGGAGCAGGGTCCCCTCTGCGCCTGGCCCATGCTTTCCTCCCAACACCTCAGCAAGCGTGCTGCTCGGGGGCACCCGCTAGGTGCAGGGTTGTTCTTATAAGGCATGGAGTGAACCATGAAGAGTCAGAAGAAAATTAAAAAGAAATACCCAGAGGAGAGCAGCAGGCAGACTCCCGAGTGTAGAGAGGAGGACCGGAAGTGAGGTGACCCTCCGATTCAGGCGCATTTCTGTTTACCCACCTGTTCCACTTTCTCTTTCCACCCATCTTTCTTCAAGCGGGGCTCACACCACCTCGTCCCTTCTGCCTTTAAGCAGGTAAAGTCTGTGAAAAGCTGGCAAGCTGGCAGATCCCGGGCCTGTTGGCCCATCAGTCTGTTCCTGGCCCTTTCTCTGCTGCAGCCTGCATTGCACCGGGCGGATGCGGGGGTTCCCAGACTCCTGTCTTGGCTGGTTTGGGGCTCCCGTTGGCCAATGAGCATCTTGGATGAGAGACAGAAATGCTAGAGGAAGGGAGAGGCTGGGAGGCTCTCCGTCTCTCTCTTCTGTCCGGCCTGGGAGCACTGCTCCAGCTGGCTGCCGATGGGGCCCCGGTCTTGGCCAGCGGGCACAGCCTGGTCTCTCTGCCATCCTGTGTGGGACAGTCCTGGCTTTCCTTGTTGCTCATCTCCGAGTTGCTTTGATGCATTTGTCACTTACTCTCTCGGGCTTCTCAAATATTCCATCACCCGTGTCACTAATTCCCTGGATTAAATTCCTCCTGCTTGAAATACTTCAGCAACTTCGGCTCTTCTTGAGTGGTAGAGCACTTTCCAACAGCAGAAAGCCATGTACCTGCAAACACGCCACCTTAACGCTACAACATAAGATGCAGGTGTTAAATGTCCTGCCTTAAGATGAGTTTCATCAGAGATTTGTAACATAAATTTAAATTTACCGAGCAGTAAAAATTTCGTTTGAATAGAAGTCAAAGTGTTTACAGTCAGAAGGGGAATTTTGAAAGAATAATCATCCATTTCTTTAAAAGTTTTTATAATGAATTAAGACACATTATCATCCACAAATTTTCTAAAAGGTTCATCAATATTTAATCTTCTTCTCAAAACCACACGAGGATTAACATTACAAAGAAAACAGGCTTTTGTTCCAAGGAAAAATGTACGGTCTGTAATGTAGTTGCTTTATCTGATATCTCCGTTAGCATAACACAGTGGAGGGGAGCAGGTTTGTACTAACAACAGGGTCTTTTTTTTCGGAATTTCTGCCTCTTGCTTCTTTTACAAACCAAGCATCATTTTACCAGCAGGAAGGCGGAGTACACAAAACTCACAGCAGCAGGATACGTTCCCTAATGTTTGGCTAATCTTTGGGTGATCTCAAGAGAAGGTAATGGAAGAATGTTAATAGTTAGCAGGGGTGATGTGAATGTCTCTTTTTATTACCTGGGTCAGCTAGCATTTTGCACGATGTTAGGGCACAAGAGCCTAATGAGTAGGTCCTGTGTCTCTTCACTGCTCTATTCAGAACTAATTTGTCGAGAGTTCCTAAGTGCTAAGCTTTAATAGATATGCTCTTAATAATTAATCTTTTCCTTAAAGTGCTTTGATTTTTCTGATTCATATGCAGCTGAGTATATATTTGGCAACTCAAAGCCTATTGTGCCAAAATGAAATTGCAACGTTGGAGAGGTTGTGTTATATCTCAGGCCTGTGAGACTCCAGTGGAAGGAGCCAGGAAGGTGAGCTGTCCTAATCCTTGAAGAGAATTTTGGCGTCATTCACCTCACCAGCCGAATTTACTAGCCCGAATGAAAATACTCATGCGTGCTGGTGTTCGTGCATGTTGTTCCGCACACGTGTGCTTCTGTCTGTGTTGCTGCCTTCCTCACTTTACCCTGCTACTCCATAGTTATCTCTGAAGATTCAGCCAACACCTCCTCCAAGAAGCCTTCCTTGATTTCCCCCCCTGCCCCAAGCTTCCTATGAAGCCTCCCATCATCCTTCCCACAACCCCTCTGCACATTTCTTATGCACAGGGGGCCAAGGTGATCTCTGTGGGATTCCGAGGTCTCACACGTGTGGACTGGCTCTGTATATGAAGGGCAGCCTACACATCTTGGCGGTATGTGTTTCCTGAACACGGCCTAACTGAGCTCAACAGAGTGGCTGATGATTTATGCATCTAGATCATGCCTCCGACAAAACTGCAGAAGGCCACCGTTCTCTCGCCTGGTGTTCCCCAGGCCTGTTCAGGACCAGGGGACACTCATCTCATCTGGAGAGTCGCCCGTGTGCCGACCCTGCTGGCGTTTTTTCCTCTCCTTCTTGGCTTCCTTCCTGTAAGAATTACACAACCTCCTGTCCTCTGCGGGCCTGCTCCTCCCGCACGGTGCTGTACCGCCAGCTCTGCAGGGCTATGAATAAGGAAAGACAGCTGGTGCTCCGGGATCCTGTTACTAATTCAATACGCACATACCTTTCCCCTGAGCTGGGCAGAGAGGCAGTTTCTTGAGAAGGGCGAAGACAAATAAGCCTTTCCCTCTTCCTCGGTAGAAAAATACAGACCTCAGAGACCGAAAGGGCGTCTGGCCTCAGACTGGCCCCATCCTTGATGGGGACATGATGGAGCCTGGGCTGAAGACCCAGGTTAGAAAAGGCTCTGCTATTTGCTTTCTCTTTCTGACCTGTCCCCCCTTCACACTCTCCCGCCCCTGCAAGGCGGCTATTGCACCGCTTTGCAGCCTGGTCTCTTCATTTCTAAAATAAAGTGAATACTATGGATGGCGCTGTATTTGAGGGAGGGTTATTACAATAATGTTATGCAGAGTCTAGCGCCTAGTACTCAAAAGTGGCCAAGAGTGATAATAATAATAATAAAAATTTATTTCAAGCAGTTCCAGGTCGAGTTGCATCCCCTCATTCAAATGCGGAAGTTCCTAGCCCAAGAACGTGACCTTGTTTGGAGACAGGGTCTTTGCAGAGATAACCAAATTAAAATGAGGTCCGGAAGGGGGGCCCTGATTCCATACGGCTGTGTCTTAAAAAGGAGAAACGTGGACACAGACAGGCACAGAGGGAGAGTGCCTTGTGACGATGACGGCGGAGGTCAGGTTGATGCTTCCAGGAGCCAAGGATCCCAGAGCTGCCAGGGAACCCCCGTCCGCTGGTGGGGGGGAGGCCTGGAGGAGAGCCACCCTCACGGCCTCAGAAGGAGCCAGCCCTGCTGACCACATCTGGGGCTCGGGCCTCCAGGCCCCAGAACAGTGAGAGATAAATTTGTGTCATTTAAGCCTCCGAGTTTGCGGTGGTTTTCACTGAGGACACTGAGAACCGAGTTGTCAGACAGATGCACCACAAGGCAAGGGAGAGTCGGAACTACCCTTTGGGCCGGTGTCTTATTGGTGAGCACCCGTTTCAGCTTACAGATGTCAGGCTGGTTTTCACTGTCTTGTCCCTCACACGCTAACTCTCCCAGCCCCCTCCCTCTGCACACTCAGAACAGGTCACTTCATTTGCCCTGGTCACCTTTAGCATGTTACCATGCCCACCTGGCTCTGAAGGTAGGAGCTGCGTCCTTCTCCCCACAAGAGACTGGGATTCAACCAGCCCATCACAAAAGCTGCCTCCCTGCTCAGATCCAGTCCTTCCCACTGCCACCCGCGTCCTGTGCCGCTCCAGCGCCCACCTTCCTTGCTTGGGTCAGAAATCTCTGAGCTCTGCATCTTGGGGGTCTCCACACCCCCTCCGCTGGCATCCGGCTAGGGACGGTGCTTTCAAGTTTCCATAGTTCATTTTCATACCCAGCCAGAAGTGAGAACCCTCTGGTGTGACAAGGAGGGATCTTTCTGGAAAAAAAAAAAAGAAGAGCAATAAGAATGACAGCAATAATAGTAATAAAATAATACTAAAGTAATCAAGAGTTTAAAAAAAAAAAACAACAAACTTCACCCCGGCTGGTGTAGCTCAGTGGATTGAGCGCGGGCTGGGAACCAGACGGTCCCGGTTCGATTCCCAGTCGGGGCACATGCCTGGGTTGCGGGCCAGGTCCCCAATGGGGGCCATGTGAGAGGCAACCATACATTGTTCTTTCTCCCTCCCTTCTCCTCTCTCTGAAAATAAATAAATTAAAAAACAAACAAACAAAAAAACAAAACAAAACAACAAACTTCTTCCTGCTAAAAACAATTGAGTATTTCTCCGTCACCTATTTCAACAAGTCCAGACTCCCTTTGTGACCCATCACGGCCTGTCGCTGCCCTCCCCACTAAACACACAAATCCTTTTCACCCTCCATGCTGTGCTTTGTGATGAGATGAGCTGACCTTCGAGGCTCCCTTGCCCACATAGGCTTCCTCCTCCCCAGGGCTTTTGCTCCTGCTGGTCCCTCTGTCTGGAAGGTGTCCTGGTCCACACACCAGCTTGGACTACTCTTTGGACACTTAGCTCAGGAACCTCCTTCCCTGAACCCCCCTCTTTAAAACTCTCCGTGCCCTGCAGACCCCAGACAGGGCTGGGCGGCAGGGCTAGGCGGCAGGGCCTCCCCTGGAACTCCTGGTTTGCCTTCAGAGGAATGACTTTGTGTGTGACCTTGTATTTGCATGATCTGTCCCAACCCTCCACTGTCCTGAGAGCAGGAGCTGCATCTTCTGCTTTCCTCATCTCCTATGGCCGGCATTTGGCCCACCATCGGGGACATATTAGATGCCCAGCAAATATTTGTCAAATGAATGAGTAAATCACATTAGTTGATATTTACTAGTGCTTTGCAGTTTACAAAGTATTTTAAATGACAAATAGTTTGAGTAAAAGGGAGAGATCATGTGGATCTGGGGGCCGCTCTTCCAAGGGCTCCTGCCAACCGGGACTCAATTTTAAAGGGTCACTGCTCTCCAGGGCTGGCAGCAGGGTTGCCTCTGGGAGGAGAGTGTGCTGTTCTGCACGCAGATTGTGGAGGGCAAGTCCACAGAGGCTGGGCCGTTTGATGGACACTGTGGCCCCTGGCCACCCCGTACTCCACAGGAGAGCCCTGAATGCTGGTGTCTGTAGGAAAGGTCAATGCGACTGACTGATGTGCCTAAGGTCGTTGCAAAGTGACACATAGTGGTGTTCCCCTCTGTGATCCCAGACCCTCCTCCAAAATAGGCCATGCCCTCCAAGGAAAGACTCTCTCCTTTATTCAGGCCTGGAGCTCTCAGGCGGCTTCAGTCTCCGTTTTGAGTGGGAAGCCCACTGCCGAGGCCTTTGGGGAAGCCATTTGGCAGTGACTAGGGACCGGGGGCTCACATGGAAGGACGCCAGTCCTGAGGCTGCTCCTGAGTGGGGCGTCCTTGCCAGGGCCTCGGAGAGATCACCACGAGGATGATAGAGATGGAGAGTGAGCACTGGACCAGGCCTATCTACGGTCCACCTGCTCCAGCTCCTTAAGTACACCCAGCCTGTGTGGCGACAGCATTGAAAGCCACTGCTGTCATCCCAATCTGACCCAGGAATTGCTCCAGGCCACCCTGGCCACCTGCTTCACTCCTGTTTCTATTCTGGTTCTTCCCAGGTTCTGAAGCCCCAGGTTGTTCTCCTCTCATTTGGCTCCGGCTCCCCAGCAGCTTCTAGAGACCAACAGTGGGATCCAGATTCTCAGGCTCTTACCTCCCTTGGCTCTGATTCCTCAGCAGCCACTACCCAACCCTCCACTCATCAACTCCGCCTCCTGCCTCTGCCTCCCGGACACCCAAGAGCAGACTGTTGGGCTCTGCCTCATGGCCTCACATGCTGTACGAGCCCAGGGTCTCCCTCTGAGCCCAGGGTCTCCTCTAGTTTACTGTGGCCTGAGCTGTCCTTTGCCAGGCAGGGAGATGAGTCTGACCTGAGGCTGCTGTCAGCCCACCAGGTGGCATCAAGCCCAGGCTCACGGCCTCGCTTCAGTCATACCTTTGTAAGAGGGCGTAGCCAGTGGGCCCCCAAAAGAAGGATTTGTAATGGGGTCCAGAACTCAGGGTGTCCAGAAAATATTAAAAATATGGGATACCCTCACCCCCACAAGTCTGAACTGGGGGATGGGACACATGGAGCAGGGCCATTGAGAATTGTTTTGCATAGCAACAGTTTTGCAGATAACCTTTAGAACAGTCATTTAATATATTTATGAGCTTTAACTGGTTTTGTAGATATGTTAAATAGCTGTGGCCTTGCTTTGATTCCAGGGGACGGGAGAGACTTCCACCCAGGATGTAACTGGGAGGCAACTCCCCCTGGTTACAGCACCTGCAGGAGAGTTTGGAGATGATTGGCTCCACACCACAGGGCCACACCTGCCCAGACTTACTACGGCAGCCCAATACAGCTGGAAAAATATGGGAATGCTGGTGGCTATGGCCTATTGTGGGAAGAGTCAGAAATGGTGTGGCAGAGGAAGATTGGCTCTGGGGTTTAAACCCAGGCATGGCAGCCATGACAAGAATCACCATGCGGCTTTGATAGAGAAGAATCACATGGCTTTGGGGCTTTCTTCGCCATGCAGCTTAGGAAACTGGGAAACAAGATGTGGCAGCGGTGCAGAGCTCTCTCTTAGCAGTTTGGAAGAATGCAGGAGAGATGCTGTGGGAAGGAAAGGGGTGAAAGGACTCTTGCTGGTGGGCCATGAGAA
Organism: Micronycteris hirsuta; assembly: GCA_004026765.1. Taxonomy (NCBI): domain Eukaryota; kingdom Metazoa; phylum Chordata; class Mammalia; order Chiroptera; family Phyllostomidae; genus Micronycteris; species Micronycteris hirsuta. The sequence continues at coordinate 16,618 of PVJI01002395.1, forward strand.
GGTGCCATGTGGTTTTGGATTAACAACTGGAGATCCCAGTGACACAGCTGGTGGTACTGGAAACCGAGGGAGGCCTACCAGCCGAGCATGGATTACTGGGAAGAGCCGGGGAGCTACCTGAGCCACGGACTTCTATTTCTTTTCCTGATATACGGTACCCCAGACTGGGCAAAAGGGGGATGGAAGGACTGTGTGTGTTTGTGGGTATTTTAAAGGACTTTGGGATTTTAATGAAGACATTAAGTCATTACTTTTAAGTCTGTATAACTTTTGAAAAAATAATTCCTTTCCTTTTCACCAGTCTCTGACATGGAGAGCTATAATTTCCTGGCAGCGGTCAAGGTGAACCTCGCACAGAGGTCCCCAGGAGAAGGGGGAGTCCATTTGGTAACATTGTGTGACCCCTTCTCCGGTGGCCAATCAGGGAAAATCATGGGAGACCGCATGTGCAGTAGCTTTAAAGTAATACAACTACTTGCGCATGTGTAGTAAAAGCCCGCCAAAACTAGCCAGGAAGGATCTACCCTATAAGAATAGAATCCCTCCAGCCCATGAGGTCAATCTCTGCTTGGAGTTGGCCTGCTCCCATGTTCTCTGCTATAAGCTCTGTGTGCTCGGTTCAATTCTTTGTCTCTATCACCAAGAACCTGGTTACCTGTGCCCTCCTGTGGCACCTTCATGGTACATTGCACCCAGGTCAGTGAAACTAGGCCAGTCCCATGAGTCCCTCTTCTGTCTGTTAGGAAAGCTGATCAGTGAGGAGCTCACAGCCAAATATGACCCTCCCTGAGCAACACTTGGCAAGCCTTCGTGGGCTGGGTTACTGATGTCCCCGGTCTCATTCTGCCTCACCTTACTGTCGTGTTTTGTTTCTCTCTAGTTTTTTTTACATTCTCACATGAGGATATGCTTATTGATTGTAGAGAGAGAAGAACGGTGAGAGAGAGAAAGAGATATCAATGTGCGGGAGAAACATTGATCGGTTGCCCCCTGTACATGTCTTGACAGGGAATCGAACCTACAACCTTACTCCAGTGAACTGAGCTACCTGACCAAGGCTGTTTCTTCCTAACTTTTTACATTCTCCAATCCTTAGGAAGAAGGGATAAAAATGAGTGACTAAACAAAGGGAAATTATTACATTCACTAAAACAGAGACTATCCATAACATGAAGCAACATTTTATGTTCTCTATATGGTGTCTGGGAAAAGGACTGATTGGGAGTTTTCCGGATCTTGAGAGTAATCAGATATCTGAACACGTAGATGTATCCTGAATCTCAGATAGGCAACAGCGGAGGGGGGCTGAGAGCCCTCCTACTCCAACGTGTGCATTTTAAAGGTGGGGATATGGAACCTGGAGGTTGGGGAGGTTCACCTGAAAGTCACGAGTGAACGTGCGGTGAAGATAACATCCTTTATTCAACAATCCATTTGTTTATTGAGCACCTAGTACGTACCCCAGAGAACAGCATAGCAGAGGGATTGAGAGAATGAACTTGAGATTAGACAGCGCTGAATGTGGACTTGCTCTGAACCATTACCAATTCATGTTGCCTTCTATTTCCTCAGCCAGAAAAAGAAAAATCTGGAGAAGACGCTGAGACCCTGCCAAGCCCCAAATTCTGTAGTTTGTAATATGTAGATTCTAGGTTGTCCTGACCTGCCCCCTGTCCTTCGGGACCCCCTCTGTCTGTGAGCAATCCATGAAACTGTCGATCCTGTCCCAAATCCCACCCTCCTGCCCACTCACTCCTCTCAGCTCACTTCTCAGCTAACACCATGGCTCGCAGAGGCCTGGGGAGGGAAGTTTGATGTTTGTTATAACGAATATGCTGCTCTCAGTAGGAAGAAAATATATCTTGGGAAGGTATTTATTCAGTTGGTCAGGAGGAGCAAAACTCTCCTTGGCTGATGCAGAGAAGAATACTGAGCCGCTCTGTTAGGCATAAGCTGGGAGCCAAGGGCGGGCGTGGGCGCAGTGGCACTCCGCCCCAGGAGTTGTCCGGGCTACCTGGTGAACAAATTGGAAGATACCGGGCGACGGGGATAATGAACGCGCACAGGTGCCCCCGCGGTCCTGCACATATGGCAGCTTTTTTCCCAGGCACTTTGTTTTCTTTAGCTCCAGAATCTTCCTAATATTTCAGAGTCCTGCTGTGATTTTTTTTCATAGAAAGAAATTACAGCAGCTCAAAATTATGTCAATAATTACATGCTGCTCAGAGGAGAATGGTTTTGTGTTCCAAGTTGCTCGCAGGAGCTCCAGCAGCAGTCGGGAGAGCGTTTGTGTGTGCCAGGCAATTAGGTAGAGCATTTTAGTGGAAGAGTTAGGGGCAGGCACTGTGAGGTCCCTCCGACCCGAGGAATTGGGTCTCTGTCATCCGGCAGCGCAGGGTGAAGTCGGTGAAGCCTTGTTTTTTAAATTTTTAAATTATAAACAATAATATATTATTTATATTATATATAATTGTGATGATTGAATGAGAAATGCATTTTTATGCGTATTGTCAAGTATACCACAAAAAGATGGTGCATAAGAAATTGCCACACAACAAAACAAAAGCCTGTTAATTGGGGCGCCCTAAAGATTCCAATGGTGGGAAATTAGTGAGGGTTGAAAAATAGTAACTTTGGTCCCCCACTTCCAAGAGCAGACAGCCTCTGCACACCATGGCTCAGGAACTGGCCGTGGGACTGGCCTTGGCCCTGAGGTGTGAGCTGATGGGACATAAGGCTTGAGACGCAGTTGCAGCGCTGATCTTGCCTTCCTCTGCTTCTTTCAGGGCTGTGAGCAAAACGGCCCCGGTCTGGCTGCTGTCCCCAGCCAGAGGAAGAGGGAAACAGTGAGCTGATCCCCGGTGACTCTTAGAAGTGTGTGTGCCCAGCAGAAAATGCAGACACTCACGGACCCAAGAGCCACGGAGGTAAGAGCTTGTTTTAGGGCGATGAGTTTTGAAGAGGCGGTCATTTTGTGACATGAACTAAGTTGTCTGCTTCCCATGAAGGATGCCCATCTAGCTCAGTTTTCCCAGCACTGGCTGGGTTTACACCTGCTGTTTCAGTGTCGTATCTGTTTTATGTTTTCCTAGATTTTCCTAATTTTTAAAGCAAAACGGCATATTTCTTGGTTGCACTGAAATGAGCTCAGATGGTGTTGGTAGGCCTTCATATTGCACCGGAAGCTGTGGCCATGATCTGTCCACTGGAGCTGAAATGCCCGCTCTCGGGAGAGACCAATGTTCACATCCGATTCAATCTGGAAGATGACTAAACCCATGCCTGTCTTTTTGCCTGTCTCACACGGGGCGGAACCAACACTTCTCTTTCAGTGGCAATTGCAGGGGACAGGCACTGGCAGCTAGGGCCAGTTAACTCCTCCCAGTTTTCATGTCCTTTTAAATGTCCTTAAAAGTCACTATTCACATTTCCTTATGAGAACTTCCCTATTGAGCAGCAAAAAAAAAAAGGGCAGGGGGAAATCTGGTTAAAAATGAAATGCTCTCTTGTTGTCACAAACCAAAGTTTTATAAAAACTTACTTTAAGGCCGTCTCATTGCTTAGGCACTAGTTGCCAGCTAACTAGAAAGCTTTAAGATAATATTGCAAGTGGCAACTGTCATTGCAAAGGTCACAAGTACTCCCAAGTCACAGCTAAAATGAAGGTGATTTGGGGATCACAACTGCATCCCGTGTCCATTCGTCAGGGCCTGATCTTCGAGACACACTTCGGCTCCTGGGAGCAATGCATTGCCACTCTCACGTGGCTGTGACCCTTTCTATTTTAGGGGACATTTCCATATATATCACTTCATTGGATTCACAAAGTCACTGGTGAGAACGACCAGTCAATGTTACAATTCTCCCTGTGTTTTATAGGAAAATAAAAAAGAGCCACATTCCCCCTTTTTCAAATTTCATGTTGCTTCTTTTGACCCTGAAAATAATCTAATGACAAAGTCAGAAAGTTGGCATAAAAATTAGATCCCCTTCTCTACCCAAGGCTGTAGGAGCTCCAGGGAACATGGAATCATGTAGACTTGCTCAACTGAAAGGAAATTCATGATAAGAATCACCTTCCCAGCACAGGAGGACAAGTAGCATCAAGCAGCCTTGTAGGAACTGGATGGAAAATAAGTTTATCTTCTCTCTCTGCGACGATCCCCTTGAATGGCTTTTTTCTGCTTCTCTCCATCTCTTGTTTGACTCAACTGATTCCTCAGGACCCGCCATGGCAGACGGCCCTCCACACCCTACACACCACTGCATGGTTCTGGATGCACCGTCATCATCAAAGAGGCTTTAGAGTCTCATAAAAATACAGAAAATCTGAACAATTCGACCCTTCCAACGAATTGGTCCCCTTGGGTCAAAGTAACGTCCTTCATCTCATCAGCTGGGGGGGGGCATGGGAAGTTCTAGAAAAATGTTGGAAAATTAAATATCTAATTAATCCCTTTTAACATTTTCTATGTGCCAGTCACTCGGTTAAATATTTCATATGATTTTTTAACTTAGTTAACAATGCTATGTATAGATTATTACTATTATTATTTTTTTTAAATGAAGAAACTGTTTCTCGGAGTTGATATTACAGGTTAGAAAGTTGTACAGTCATTCTTGTAGTGCTGGGCATTTGATTCCAAAACCATTTTCATTCACTGTGCCATATTGCATTGCAGAGTATCTAAGCAGAATAATATTTCAAATTTCAGCTCTAAGAAATTACTTTGAGATGTTTATGGAGTTCAACATTTGAGACCAAAGTTTTCTGGATCTTTAAGTGTCTAAGAATTATTGAAGAAAAAGAGGAGGAGACAACACTGGGATACCCACCTTAAGTAAAACAGTATGGCATTGTTGCAAGGTGCCGGGAAATAATATGAAGACTACAGAAATTGGTTCATTCTCTATATACGTAGTACATGATAAAGCTAATAATCCAAATCCTCAGGGAAAGAATAAACTACTCACAAGATGAGATGAAGACATTCGCTACGAGGATAGAGTCATATTCCACAACAGACAAAATTTCATATTTTACATTCTGGATACATTAACGCTATACATTATTTACTTAATGCATATTTATGAAAGGTCACTATTACCTAACGTTACACAAGGCAGCATTGACTCCTATCAAAATGGTTCTTATGTCAGTTCTGTCATTTCAACAGATGAGTCTTGTTGGCTCCAATTTTGTCATTCAACAAACATTGACTAAGCACTTTCTCTGGGTCATGTACTAGGATTGCAAGTTAAAAAGCCCTTAATTACCAGTTCTGTTATTCTTCTCTCTTTCCCATGGCACCCAGTCCAATTCTGGTCTAAAAGGAGTTTTGAGTACTCATTGACGGCCAAAACTTGGCTATACTCTGAGCATACTGAAGAAAAAAAGGAAGAGAGAAGGAAAAAATAAAAAAGGAGAAAAGAGAGGAAAGAAGAAAGGAAGGCAAGAAGAAAGAGAGGGAAGGGACTGCTAATTAGTTCCAGAATTTAGAAAAAGTATATTCTAGTTGGAAAGCTAGACAGACAAACCAATTATTTCAATGTAATATGGTAGATGCCCCCCAAATGCTGTAATGCCTGCTTGCTAAGGGTGCACAGCAAAAGGGCATTTAGCTGAGGGTGGGGATCCCCGGAAAATGTCTTCAAGGTCATGATGCTGGATCATGGCTTTGAAGGCCAGTAGAAGTCACCCAGTGCAGTAGAGAATGTGTACATATTAATAAGTAAATATTGGACTGCTTGAATACACAATGAATGATTGATTCAATGGCTAAATAAGCAAGGGGATGAAGGCATCAAAAACATTGAACATGACATCGAACAAAAACATCGAACTTCTCACCTCTACACTTTACCCGTTGGAGAAAAGGGAGAAATCACGCGAACTCAATTATTCCTCCAGAACAAATCTAAAGAGAACTTTTCTGTCAGACGGCTTCTGGCTGCATGTAACAAAGTGCATGGCTAAAATACCGCAAGAGGAATGCGTTTGTAAATGAATCTCTCAGCTGTGAATTCTTGAGACAGGAGTTCAGTTCTTCTGCATTTCCCTTCCACCAGACCCTTGCGCAACTTCTCTCCAGGTCTCTTGTGTGAAGGAAAAAATTATCTTTCTGGCGTGTGTTTCCTTTAACCTCAACACTCTGCTACAACACTACTTCACTTCTGACCCCAGAGGTGTGGACTTCCCCACCCACGGCACAGTTCTGTGACACCAGCCGGGTGTGCTACCGTTCAGCTCAGTTCTCACACTATCTGCTTGGAGACAGTCAAATCCCACAGGCTAGGGACTCAGACCCCAAAACTGCTCCCCATTTCTGATAATAATCCAAGACAAGGCTGTTTCCTGTGCTTCTGACCAATGGCTATCAATTGGAGGCTCCCCTGACCCATCCTAAGGTTTGATTTATTTGCTAGAGAGATGCAGAGACTCAGGAGACCGGTTTCCTTACTAAACTGCTGATTTATTACAAAGGATATTGAAGGATACTGATGAACAGCAGATGAAGTGATACGCAGGGCGAGGTCCAAAAGACTCCTGAGCTTAGGGGAGCCTGTCCTTGCAGAGTTTGGGAGCACCACTCTCAATGCACAGGGCTGCTCTCTGGTTCACCGCCCTGCAATCTCTCTGAAGCCCATCCTCTTGGGTTCTTATGGAAGTTGATTACACAGGCATGACTGATGAAATCATTGGTCATTGGTGACTGAACTCAATCTCCAGCCCCTCTTCCCTTGTTGGAGGTTAGGGGTAGGGCTGAAATTTCCAACCTTACAATCCAGGTTGATTCCCCTGTAACCAGCTTCAATCCTTAGAGGGCTTACCAAAAGTTACCACATTAACATAAACTCAGATGTAATTAAAAGGGGTTTATCATACATGATGAAAGACACTGATTTCACCTTTATTTTTCTGGAGCTATTTCAGGAACTAAGTCTAATAAAAGATGTTCCTATGACCCTTATATAGGAAATTATGAGTTTTAGGAGCTGTGTTTCAGGAACTGTGGAGAAAGACTAAACGTATATTTCTTACTAGAAAGCATAATATCACATCCTGGCTTTCCCTTTATGGTCTCAAGATGCTGTTAAAGCCTCATGCATCACATCCTCACACAGCAGTTTCAAAGCAAGAGGAGGCTTCCTCCCATGAAGTCCTCTTTTGCACCAGAGGGAAAGAAAAATGCTGCTCAGAGTTTCCCCAAGTGTACTTTCCTCAGTCCCATGGGTCAGGATTCTGTCACATGACCTTGCTTAGTTGCAAGCAAGGCTGGGAAAAAAGTACCGGGCACTTGAACCTCTGTAGAAGGGACTGGGCTTGACTCTCATGGAAGGAGCGTGGTCAATGGCTGCTGGTTGTGACAACAACAGCACCCCGTGAATGCTTTGGGGAACGGCCAGCACATCCCTGGGACGGTCCTCCGTATGCTGAGATGCATGTGTCTGCGTCGGTTCCTAAATGTGAACAGTAAGGAATCATGATTTAGATGTGTTCTGTGACTTTTACTATTTCTTATGCTTCTTTCCTGTGTAGGCTTGTCCCATTTAAAAAAAAAAAAGCAATGACTTAGTGACTTTCATTTAAATAGTATATGCATGAGATGCCGGAAGCATCTTTTCTCTCCCTTGGTCTTGCCCCTTACATCAACTCTAAGGAAATCAATGACTGCACTAGAAAGGTGGGACTAAGGACAGGAGAACATCCCTTACTGGCAGGGCTCTGGACGAGGGACCGGACACACACCCTCTTCTTCAGTCCCCACACTGACTCCACCAGACAGGCATAAAAGAAATGTCCGTCGCAGTGGACCAAATATATTTCTCAAGTTAGCAAGCTGGGAGATGGTCTGGTTGGCTGGGTGTCCATCCTTGGCCTGTCTGACTCTCAAGGACATCTATGTGTCAGGAGATGATTTCACGAGTATGTGAACATGCCAAACACTCAACTTTTGTCCGGGCTCCTGCTGGTAAAGCTCATCCCCGATGACAGGCAGAAGATGTCTCTTTTAAGTCCTCTCTAACTCATTCATTCATTACATCATCGAGCCTCACGCCATAGGGCCCATTTCCTCAGTCCAGGAAATTTACGCAGATTGCACAATGACAGCCATAAATCACGTTTGAAACAACTACAAGTACAAAAATACCAAGGGTTTGCCTGAGGTTTGCAGAACCTTTCATCTGAAAGATTACGTAATTTGTTTTGAACCTACACATTCATTATTCATTCAGCAGATATTAACAGAGCATCCAGCATGCATCATGCCCTGTACTCCCATAGATGTTTATAAATGTTGATTTGTGATCAGCCTTGAATTCACAAATATTTCCTGATTCTCTACTATGCGTCAGACATTGTGATAGATTCTGATGGGTTAAAGAGCTCAGCAAAAAGCGGTCCTGCCCTCAGGAACTCTGTTACTCAAGAGTCACTCTTCAATCACTCCAGAGAAAAAAAAAAGTGTTCTGCCCATGACCCTCAGTGGCAGCGTAAAAGCATGCGTTAAGTCAGAAACTATATACTGGCGCTTAGACAGTTTGCTTTCGCCCACTCCAGATGCATTCTCTGCCTTCTTGGCTCTGCTCCTGAACGTGAATCCAATCCCTGTGACCTGCTTGTCTGGGCTCCCTTGCTGATGGTGTCCAGTTGGGTTTGAGCCATGAGAGGCACCGGTGGGGAAGTAGAGGAGACAGAGGATAAGATACAGGTGAAATTATTTTTTCTTCCTGCCCTGTCCTGCGTCAGCACTATGTGTCTGGGAGACGCTGCATCATCACCCCCCCACAAACTGTGGCACTCACTGGGTGGCCCCCTCCAGTGTTCTGGGTGAGTCTCCTCCAGAATTGCAATTTTCATGGGCTCCAGTAACCCAGTAACACTGTTTCCCTTTTGGCCATGTGAGTGGTAAATGGCTTCCTGCTTTCACTAGTGTCTGGGTTTCTTATTCTTCCTTACTTGTTCCCCTAACCTGGCACCCATGTGAATAAGAAGTTCCTGTATTCACATCTCTGTCTCTTTTTTTGTTTTGTTTTTTTTTTTTTTTGAATTCTGTTTCATACTGGGACCCTGAACCTTGGCTAATCAGAATGACCAAAGCTGGTACAAATTTACAAATCATCTGCTCTGTCTTTTTTATTTTACAGGGACGAGAACCGGGTCCAGAGAAGGCTTCACTGGCCTGAGGTCACTCAGCCTCTGGAAAGAAGGAGCACAAGTTGAGCCACCTTTGTAACCCATGTTCCTGAGACGTGCACCCCAGACCCCCTCCTGGAGTGAGCCCAGTTTCTTCTGTAGGGTCTTATCTTCCAAACAATGGCCGCTTCTGCAAGCGTTTAAGCCTGCAAGCTAGGGGCATGAATGAAGTGAGTCATCCTTGCAGCGCTTCATTAATTTTAAGGCGATTTAAGATTTCTGAGTCATAGGTTTCAGTCATTTAGACTTTCCCAGCTGGTACTGTACTTGCCCACACACATTTTTCTTTAAAGATTGCATCTGTGTCTAGATGTGTGGTTCTGCCCACTCTTCATCAGTTTCTGAGAGAAACCAGCCCCTTGGAGCGATGCGTGCAGGGCTATGCCTTTCCCCCTTGCCGTGTGCATTTTAGTCTTTGCATGAGGGGTTAACGGGATTAGCAGTCTGCAGCTTCATCCAGACTCTATCCACCAGAGACACGCACATTTCCACATTCTACATCCAACATGATATGTGACCCAGCCTCCCAAGGAAACTCAGTGATACCATATGGTGACTCCACAGGCTGAATAATATTTAGCAACTTGATGAACAAGGACTGAATCATATCTTCACCCTCTTGGCCAACTATTGTTTTATATAGCAACAGTATTAGTAATCTATATACGTTTTATTTTTTACACCAGTGCTTCCTGTTACGCCCACTGAAAATTAAGAGCTAGACCTCACTGGAAGTAGACTCCACAGTAACAGAGTCCTTGCTCATTAGCGATCTTCAATTCAATATTGCATTGCACAGATGATACATTCAGAACGTCTGCTTTTGCTTCTCCTCCAGAACAGCTGCTGGGGTTGAGCAATAGTCTCCCAGGGTAACGCAGCAGGGAATCCTGGGGCATTTCCCAGACATAGACAACAAAAGATATGTATCCAAGGGGAGGTCCAGGCCTTGAGCTCTCTCCCTTCCACCAGGGAGAGATGTCCCATACTCTCAGGACGTGCGGAAGAATAGCGGCAAGCCTCTGTGTGTGGGCCCCTGTGGCCGGGTGATCTTAAGGCAGTCACTTTCCTCTTGGAACCAGTTCAGTGATTGAACATGGATAATAATGAACAATCTTTATAAACGGTACCACAGCAAGAGTTAGTTCAGTCACTGAGGATGGGTAGGCACTGTTTAAGCCTTATGTATGCCACCGTGAGTAGGACACAATCCATGCTTTCAATGAACAAGCTGAAACTAGAAATATGCAGAGATCCTTTCAATAAAATTTGGCTTGGCTAAGATAGAACTATGCACAGTACATCAAGAGCTCCTAAAAGAGCGGGTGCCGAAGATGTATCTTGGCAAGAATTATGGCGGCGAGAAGGGTATTCCAACAGTTAAGAGCTTGAACATTAGGTGCGAGAGAATATAATGCATTGCACAGTGTGGAAGGAAATAAGGCCGTGTTTATAACTACTAAGAAATATTAGTTGTCACTACAGCATCAGCGTTTTTAGAAAATCAAGAAGGGGATTGGAGGAGAGTTCTCTCCCAGCAACTCACTTCTCCCAGTGCCCAGGGCAACTATCGAGCCCATCTCCACAGGAAACTGTGGGCTGTAACGTGGCCAGACTCATCGAAATAGGAGAAAGCAGCCATCCTCCTGTATGCAGGTGCTCCCTGGCATGCAAATCCCTGAAGAGAGGAACCTACTATCTTCATCCTCAGAGAAACACGCGTTGCCTTCCACGTCCTGGTGAAGTTCCATATGGCAGCTGGGCTACCAGTGTTCGCAAAATGAAGGAACATACACACTCCTCATTTGAATACTGAGTGTCAGAGATGGAAGGGTCTTGAGTATCATCTGATCTAATGTCCTTATTTTATAGGTGAGATGACTGAGGTCCAGTGAGAGAGACAGTAGCTTGCTCACAGGCACCTGATAAAACAGGGGCCCAGGAAGAGCAGACAGGAGTGGTCCTAAACAGCAGCCAGGGCTCTTCCCAGGACCGAATAAATTCTAAAAGCTTTGGACAAATGTGATCGTTGTCTTGTTCATGGATTTGCATCCTCTCAGCAGGCACATGCACGCATCCCTGTGACAAGTGTGCGGCAGGAGAGAGAGGAGACGATGTGGTCCATGCCCTCAGCAAGCTCCTACTCACTGACACCAGGTCACATTAACCCTGGACAGATTAGCCAGGAAGAATCCATCATAAAAGCCATTGTTCAATGGCGCTGTGCCCATCAGGAAAGGAGACCTTACCCTGGAACTGGAGATTCACTTAACCTATGTTTACTACTATCACCTTACTATAGAAATGTTTTTACTCCTTTGGGTAATACTTCCTAGAGGAATGTGCTTAGAACACCAAATAAGACAACCAGGCCACATCGTTCCAGCTTTTTGTTACTGAGTAAAACACAAACCTGATATTTAATGACATAAAACCCCCACCACTTTATTTGATCATGATTTTGTGGGACAGGAATGTGGACAGATGGCATAACTGGAGACACTTGGTGATATTCCGTTGGCTGTTGGCCTGGTCTAGAGGGACTGAGACAGCTTCATTCTCATGCCTGGAGCCTTGCGAAGGCTTCGTTGGAAGGCTCGGCTGCACCAGGCTCTGCTCCCTTTCCACGTAGTCTCGAGGCCTTTCCGTCTGTTTTGTCCATGAAGGTAGTTGACTGGACTAATTGCATGGCAGCTTAGAGCCCAGAAAGCCTAAGCCAGAAGCTTCTAGTCATCTCGCAGGCAAGGCCTGGAACTGGCCGTGTGCTGTAGCTATTCGTCCAGTCTCAGACCAGTCCTATTCAAGGGGAGGGGAGTGGACCCCCGTCTGTGAATGCGAGGAGTGTCAAAAACTAGTGGCCATTTTTAACCTGGGTGTATATATCTCTCCGCTGTGTTCACTTCATGTGTGTAAGAAAATCTTGGTGCTTTATGGCCCAAGTAAAAATATGATAAGGAAGAGAAAGAAAAATCTCAGATAAGAAAACAGGGCAGTGTAGGAAAGGTTTCTGTCATTCTGTCGTGAGTCTCTGCGTGATCCGCTGGGCCCTGCTCAGTGCCTAGCATGGTGCTTGCAGCATAGCAGCTGATCCATTGATGGAATGGAGCTAATTGACAGGCAGTTGTTACTATATTTGTGGTTATGTGATTGAATTTCTCACACTAAATCTCCCAGGAAAGGTGCCAGGGGAATCTTATTTCAAAACTAGCAGTTTATTGGGTTGACAAAGAGAACATTCAATTAAGAAGATTCTTCAGAACACAATGGAATCATTTTAGCTGTGAAATGTGGCCTTAAAAATAATCACATCCAGGAGGCACTTGAAGACTAGATGACAAGATGCAGCTCCTTCGCTCAAGCACAGACTGAGGGTCCTGGGTGGGCACGAGTGGGCATGGGCACAGTCCGATTTGGGCCAGTCTCCGATCTCTCTGCCCCACTCCAGAGTCCAGCCTCTTTCCACAATACCAGGCTTCTAAGAGGGTGCCACTCATAATTGATTGATGCAGAAAACAATTATAACAGCCACTGTGTGCTCGTCACCATCCCAGCACTGTGTGCACAGAGAAATAAAACATGGCCCTAGGTCTCGCAGGCCTCCATATCTTCAGATTGGGGAATTCTCTGCCCATTCTTAGAGTCCAGGAAAATGTCTGGGTGTCTAGTGGTAGATGAAGATGCTGGGTGCAGAGAGACTGAGATAACTCATTGCCTAGCCAAACAATATCATGCCAAGCAAAGACTTCTTGAAAAGCATCAGAGGGATGTTGACTTTCTCAGCATAGGTCAACAGTTTTTCGTCTCTGTCTCTTCCTGTCAATCATAATAACCTCCAGCCCAAGATTCAGATAAGCCAAGGCAGCCCACCTCTGACATGGCTCCCAATGATTGCTGCCTCCTGGAATTCACGCCCTGTGTAATTCTCCCCTCTTGTGTTGGGAAGGGCCTGGTGGCTTGCTTCTGATGAGTTGAGTATGGCAAAGTGATGTGGAATGTCACTTCCAGGGTTAGGTTGTAAAGACTAACTTCCGTCTGGCTTGCCTTCTCTTTGACTCTTCTCAAGTTTGCTCTAAGGACACAGCTGCTCTAGGGAGAGGCTCAAGTCACTAGACATGGAGGGAAGCCTCCAGCCAACATCCAGAGAGAAATGAGAACCTCAGTCCAACAACAACCAAGGACCCGAATCCTGCCAATGGCTGTATGAATGATCTTAGGAGTAGCAGATTGGGCGGGGCAGGGGGGATTTTTGTTATGCAGCACTAGGTAACTAATACAAGTATATTAAAGGAGAAGAAAAAGTGCAAGTAGCTCACCCCCTCGTCTAGTGCACTTTCTACTACAGCATGAGGTTTCTGGCCAATAAAAATCTTTCACTAAAGATCTGACCAGTGAAGTCAGGTCCCAGCACTTTAGCTCAGCATTCCCGTCCCCCCAGGGGGCGATCTTGCCTCCCATCCATTTAGCCGCTGCTTTTAACTCAAGTTAACTGACTGTTCTTTCTAACTCATCAGGGCTGTGACTTCTTACCTCAAGAACTTGGCCCAGTCAAGTGCTTCTCTCAGAAAACACCTTTTTATCTTGACTTGCTGGCATTCTGCTCAGACTTCAAGGTCAGCTCACTCATGTCCTGGCTGGAAAGATTCATTTTTTTTTCTCGAGAACTTCCAAACACATTTGAGGCATATATATATGTCCCCTACTGTCTGCAAAGGACTACTCTAAAAATGAAATGGCAGACAAAATCTTGGCCTTTATACCTTTATTTAATTTATGGTTTATAATTGTAGTTTCTACAGTTGCCTGATGGGCATCTTGTGTGCTTTCACTCCATGATAAATTCTGAGGGCAGAGAGATGGTCTTTGTAGGCTCTGCAATGTTCATTGTAACAAAATCCCAGAGCACGGTACTGTCTATTATGGGCTGAATTGTGTTCCCCCAGCCACCCAGATTCAAACGTTGAGGCCTCAGCTCTAGTGTGGCTACATTTGAAGACCAGGCTTTGAAGGAGGTAGTTAAGGTTAAATGAGGTCATGGGGGTGGGTCCCTAATCCAGGACGGGCGTTCTTGGAGGAAGAAGAGACGCCAGGAGGGTGCATATGCTGAGAAAAGACCACAGGAGGACACAGTGAGAAGGTCACCATCAGCAAGGCAAAGAGAAAGGCCCTGGGAGAAAGCAAACACCTTGATCTCCAGCCTCCGAAACTGTGAGACAACACGTTTCTGTCATTTATGCCATCTAGTCCGTGGTATTTTGTGAGGGCTACCCACACAGATTCACACACTGCCTTTCAACAAGAACTCAGCCAGGGAGGCTGAGTAGATTTACAGTGGCTTGAAAGAGGCAGAGGAAGGGGCTCCACTCATCTCAGTTTGAGTACCGTATTTTTCGTACCATAAGGCACACTTCCCCCTCCCAAATTTGGGAGGAAAATGGGGGTACCTCTTATAGTCTGAATGTAGCTTACCTGGCTGTTTACATTTACATTGGTGAAATATTATGTTATTTATGTTATTAAATATTTTGCCACAATTTTTGGTTCAAATTTTTTTTCCTATTTTCCTCCTCTAAAACCTAGGTGCATCTTATGGTCTGGTGCATTTTATAGTCCAAAAAATACGGTACTTTCTTCACCTGTTCTAGTGAACAGAACAAACTCACTTTTGCTGTGGCTCAGTTTTTCTTACCTGTAAATGGGGGTCATCTTGCCTATATTTACTCTGATCATGAAGAGGATGAGGGAGATATTGTTTGCAAAATGCTTCTTGCAAACTAAATGCAGAAAAACACTTAAATATTTCCTCTTTTCTTTTCTCCCTTCCTCTGGGGAAAGAAAGGGGCCATTGGAGCCTGACGGAAGGAAAAATCATTAACTACTGAGCTAACACGCCTCAACCTTTCTGAGCACTGGCGCCCAATTCCATACTGTCCTGAGTGATAGCAGTGATAGGTAGACATATTTTTAATTGCCTCACTGGAAAACAGTGATAAAATCAGTTATTTGTTTACAGGTTTGTACTTTATTAACCAAAAGAGCATGGAAGTGTATCTGAAGGTGAGTGTAAGGATATGGGTGACATATGCTCTTTGGCATCTGCACTCTACTGAGAAGGTGGCTGCCCGCACAGCAGAGGCCCGGGGCCCTCTCTAGGGGCAGAGCTCTAAGCTCACCTGGGGAACTGGGGCTCCACGTTGGAAAGCATCCTTCTGTAGCTCTCTTCTTGGTGCTCACACATGCCGTTCTGGCTTGCAACTATTATCGCTGTGATCTATGCAGGGAGACCCAATGCATGCAGGACCCCCAAATTGTTTCAAATTTAGAATGATGTTTGGACACAGAAGGAATTAGAGAGGAGAGAGAGAGAGAAGAGGAAAGGGGACAAAGAAGAGAGGACAGGGATAAGGGGAAGGTGGTGGAGGAAGAAGAGCAGTACCAGAAAACAAAGGTAGGGTTTGCTGTGACAGGTGCTAGTTCTGGGCTCGTGAGCCAGTCATCTGACACCCTCGAGACACAGTCCCTCCTACTGAGGCTGATGCAGGCACCTCCTCCATGGGGCTCTCGTGAGGGCTAAATGGGACAGAATACATAAGAGTGCTTTGTAAATTGGCAAGCCTGGTGCACATATTAATTCTTATAAACCTTAATCTGAGCAATCAGGGCTGTCCAAGGCCACATTCCTAATTGGCCGAATGGAGGCCTGAGTGGAAGGAAAACTCAATGCATCATTGTTCGGTCAGTGGCCTGCCAGTGACCAGCTCCCTTTTCCCCACGCTGAAAGTCGGGCTTTAGAAGCTGGAGGGGGATGTAAGTGATCATTCAATGTGGCCTATTCCCTCTGTAGGGAAGGTATTCTTATTCCCCTCCACAAAGGGGAGTTAAGTGCCATTCACAGCCCTAACGTTCCTGAGACAGACGGGGTGGGATCTGGAGCCTGGACTGCCTTCTCCCTGGAACTCTTTCCTTGAGTCAGGCATGGAAACCCACACCAGGGTTCCCACAACACCCTTTCCAACTGCATCGGTTTTTACGGCAACATGTCCCTTTGTAGCACTCCTTGGACTAGTTGGTTCTCTCTTGACCTGTTTTCACTCCTTTCTGTCAGCTGCTCAGCAACATGTAACAGGATGGTAGATAATTTACCGTACCCAGAAAACTCCCATATGCTGGGGT
This sequence comes from Micronycteris hirsuta, assembly GCA_004026765.1. NCBI lineage: Eukaryota > Metazoa > Chordata > Mammalia > Chiroptera > Phyllostomidae > Micronycteris > Micronycteris hirsuta. Next base: position 32,987 of record PVJI01002395.1, read on the forward strand.
TCCCCCCTCCCCTACTGTAAGAGCACCAACAAATTTCTGCTGCATTCACCTCGCTGGTAAGATGGCACTCCACAATTGTGTTCCTGTGTGAGAAGTGAGACACGAGACCAGGGCCTGGGCAAAAATGGTCCCGACATACCAATTTCTTCTGTATTTATGGGCTGGACTTTTCCCAGGGGACCATTTATCCAAAGAGAAAAACACATCTACCTGGCCACTGTAAAGCAAACACACAAGCAACTTTTAATAGGTGGTGCAAGGAATCACCTTGTAAATAAACAATGGCTGTCCAAACGCGTGCTGTTTAAAAAATGAGCCAAGAAATCACTGCTATGGGAGGGTTCCAATCTGGTGTAGAGCGGGGAAAACGAGTACACAGGTCGGTGGGCCGCCGCTGGGCATGTTACTGGGAAGAGTGAGAGAGGAAGCTTCTGGGCAGTGCTTGAACTCCAGCCCAGCGTGCCTGTGCTCCATCCAGTCCCATGCATCGCCCAGAAGACCGGGTCCTGCACAGCTCCAGGGGCCCCATTCACAGAGGCCTCAAAGCGCATGCGCTGTTCTGGAGCCGCGCCGTCCAAGGCCTGTGACTCAGCTCAAGGTGGCATTCTCTACAATTTGTCCCGGAAGTTTGTCACCAGTTTTTGAGCCTAGGTATGGCTTTCTGTAAGGGTTGAGAAAGACGAATGTCATCACCTATGGTACAGATCAACTTTTAAGTGAGTAGTAGTCTTAGAAGTTGTTCTCAAAAACTCTTTATTTGATCAACAAACAGTGCTGAGCTTAGGGCTTCACACTGAGCAGGAACCTGTAGTATGTTTTCTAAATTAATGAACTAAAGAGCAATGAAGTGAACAAAGGAGCAGCTAAATGCATTTCAAGACAGAGAATGCTCTGGAAAGCATTCACAGCAGGCAACTGGATTTGACTATCCTACAGAGTGGACTGGTTTAAATGTTTCCCTGTAATTATATGGTCCTTGTTCTAATTAGCACATATTTCCTCAGAGCTACATATTGTATTTAACCATTCCTACAGTTGTATGTTTAACAATTCCCACACATTGTATTGATACTGTAGCATTTTATCTATTAGTCTTGTTGCACGTTGGATTGCTTTCTGTGGATGTATTCCAATAATAATAAGTATTTATTTATAATGTGCAAGACAGTATGTTAGTTGCTTTATGCACATCTGCTGTAATTTTTTTGTGTTAGGTAAAATTTAGATTATAATTCCACTTTATAATTAAGATATTCTAAATTCAGCTAAGGTCACGTAGCTAAAAAGTGAACAAATGAAGATCGCCACCCAGATCTTCCTATTAGATGTTTTATTTTTTTTAAACCTGAGAATTACTGTCAATATGCATAAATATCGAGATATTGAGGCACTTGGTATAAATTATCTAATTTATCTTGCACAGCAATAGCTTCCAAAGGTCGTGAATTTGGCCTTGGAGAATGGGCAGGTCAGTGGCCACTGTATAATTTCATCAGAAGTTAAATACATCATCAATCATGCATAGCACACACCACTCTAAGGTTATAATTTTCTTGATCTCTCCTGGCTACTCTTTCTCTCTTCTCCTTAGAAGCCCACTGGTGTTTATTCCATATGACTTTCCCACATGACCTTTCTAAAACCTCAATCCAACCGTGCCACCTCCTGATTGAACGGCAATCTTGACTCTATTTCTTCTCTACTACTAAGATTGTGGTCTCTAGCTGATCTATCAGCCCCTCCCCATTCTAATCCCAATACACTTTGCAAGCCCTGTGCCTGGCCACTGTTCCCAAATGGCCAATCCTGGAGCCCTGGTGAGTTACTAGAAATTTCAGAATATCCCACTGCTTCGCTTCTGCACATTCTTTCTTCCTGGCTGAAATGCCAGTGACAATCTCTTATTCATCTTATTTTATGACTCACAGAACTTTTTCAAGATCCACAAAGACCAATACATTTGTTTAAATCATTGTACTTCTACACTCTACACCCAGTGTCTGGTGCATAGTAGGTTTCAATAGATATTTGGATTAATTCAATATTTAAAAAAATAACATTTCCTGGAAAAACTCCCTGAAGTCTAAGAGACGTCGTTTCTTTTTCTGTGCCCTCTGGATACCCTGAAATTCTAATTGCTACATTGTTACACAAGGAGATTAAGTATATCTTGTTTTTCTCTGGGGCTAGACTCTGAGCTCTTGGGTGGCAGAGACTAAATCTTATACTTGGGTCCTTAACACCCAGCACTGAGCCCAGCTTACAGTAAACCTTCATAGATTTCCTGGAATTACAAATGTAATTCTAAAGTAATCGTAGGGGTGAGTGTTACACTTTTTAGCTCACCGTTGAAGACAAGGAGACACAAGGAGGGGAAGAAAGGTGTTGACTCAATTTGAAATCAGGGGCACAGTCAGGGCTGGAACCAGGTCCCCCAACCCTGGTTACAAAGCACTACTGGTGGCCACTGAAGACAGCAGGGCTGGGTCTCTCTGATCCAACAGCAGAAGCTGCCTTAGAGTCTGCTCTTGAAACAAGCAGGAGACCACAAGTGCCTTCATGGAACAAGACTGGATTAAGGGACCCTGCTCAGCAGTCCTAGTGACAGCCTAGGGGTACAGATGCCTGGGTCCCAGGCAGGTTCATCAGGAGTAGGACGATGAGATGGGTCAGGAGGCGGGGCCGCTGTTTGACCTTCTTTTCAAACTCTGGGTCCTGCTGTGTCCCTTTCTGGCCAACTTCCCAGGAACCTCTTATCACCAGAGTAACTTGTGCATAATTATAAGTTACAAATATGCAGGACTGGGCATAATTATAAATAGCTCTCCTGTCTAGTCAAAAGGGTCCTACGATGGGCAAGAAATACATGAAGTAGCCCCCCTCCCCTGGCCCACTAGAAAATATGCACACATGCATGTAAAAACTCAGGGAGCTGGAGAGCCTTCCACACTCCTCTTTCCCAGCCCCTTGGCTATTATTTTTATTTTATTTTAGTTTGTCCCCCAATCTGATTGCTTCGGATTTACCAGGATACATTAGAGTCGGGCCTGGAGTCTCAAACCTCTACCTGAGTCAACCCTTTATCTGGCGTGTCCAAACCAGAGAACTGGACCCTCCAGAGAAAGCAGAGTAATTGCGGGCTAGAGGTGGAGACATGAAACAGCAGCCCTACCTGATTCTCAATGTTGAATGCATTTGGGGTCCACGTGTGTCAGGGTGGGGTGTGCTAAGAGAGGAGGACCCTGCAGCCAGGAGCACCTGCAGTGAGGTGTGGGTGCGGGGTGTCTGTTTCACTCGGGGGGACGCCCTGGAAAAGGAAGAATGAATGATTAAATTTGGTCTGGGTCAGAAAGTGCCTTCAGTTGGTCTGCTGAAAATACTCGAAGCCCTGGGCCCGAGGTCAGCGGCAGGAGGAGGGTAAGGCCAACTAACATTAAGCAATCGATTTCTTTTTAAATGGGGAGGAGGGTGTTGGGAAAAAATAATGAAACTCATTTTTGCAAGCCCCCTGCAGCACCGCGTACAAACACTTTCTTCGCCAACAGAGAAAGCTCCTGGCTCACTGAAAGGTCCGAGCTGCGGTGGCCTGATGCTCAGAGGAGGCCTGGCTTTCTGGGGAAAAGCGCCGGGAAGATGAACTGGGTATGAAGTACGTTAGTAACTACCAGAGCTGCTAGAGGGGACACCCGTGGGTAGTTTTCGCGCCGCCGAGACCCTCCCTCCCCGCGACTTGTGACCTCACTCCTCAGCCCTGAGCCGCGGAAGGATATTGTACTTTGTTTACCGCGCCGGGGCCGAGCCCGGGAGCAGAGAGGCCAGCGCCCGCGCCCGGGAGCCGGCGCTGCAATGGCAGTGGCAGCCGCCCGCGCCCCCGGCGGACGCGGGGAGCCGCCGAGCACTGGCAGCCGTGAAGCTGATTGATGGGCGCCCGGCTCAATGAGGGGGCCCGGCCGGGGGAGGGGCGGGGCCGGCTCTGGCCGAGCCAGTGGCGGGTGCGCAGGGGGGGCGGAGGCTCCGTGGAAATGTGTCGGTGACATTGAATGGGGAGACCCAGCGCGAGCCAGGCGCGCGCGCGCATACGCGCGCACACCAGGCCAGGCTAGCTCAGAGATCCCGGGCCACGTAAGTAACTATTAATACCGCCTCGCCGGGAGATGCGGGCGTGCTGAGCTCGGGGATTGGCCTCGGGCAACGTCGGCCATCCCCTTCAATTTTAAATACACGTTCCTCTTACCTCCGAGGGGGAAGGAAACAAATAAAAGAAGAGAAAGAAAAGCCGTCAATTTCCTCCCAAACCCACTCGACCAGGCAATTGGGTTTAGCGTAGGGGGAGACGGAGTGGTTGCAAATTCTTCCAAGGCAAGATCCAGTTACCCGGCGGGAAGCAACGCCGCGGGTTGGCAGGGCTGGGGGCGCATCCCCTTCCAGCGCCCGGAGGATCCCCGGAAGCTCGGGCCGGGGAAATCGGAGACCATTGATCTGCCCTGGTGCCTTTCCGCACTTCTCTCCCCTTTTTCCAGAGGACGACCTGCAGCTCCAAAGAGCGGCGACAGCATGAGCCTGTGCTGACCCCCGGCCGGCCGGCCCAGCCCCGGGCTTTGTCACGGTACCTGCGCCCGGCCCGCGCCGCCACTCTTGCAATCTTTTGTTGGCAGCGCTGACCGCTCTAAGTTAAATGCTCTCTTGCTATTTTTTTTTTTTTTTGTCTGTTTGTTTAATTTTGGGAGAGCTCTTGCGATCTTGGAAAAGCCTCAGACGCCATCTACAGTTAAATCGTAGATAACTACCTTCTCCGGCACCCCCTCCTTCCACGCCCCCCACCCTTTCCACCAAAAAAGGGGGTGCAGCGCGGATTCCGTCTGCCGAGCGGCGCGAGCCGGTAGACCTGTGCTGATTTCCTTTTTCTTTTCGTTGGGTTTCTAACGCGTGGAAAGCAAGCCGCCACCGCGCGCTCCCCGAAGACTGCACAAACTAGAACAGGGCTCCTCCGCCCCGTCTGCGAGTCGGAAGCCTGCTTGGGGATCGCTCCGGGGGACCCGGCGCTGCAGCTCCCACGTTAGCCACCCGGCTCCTCGTCTAGATCCACGCTGGACAGAGAGGGAGAGAGAGAAACTAAAAGTGCGGAGATTCTGCACATCTCTGGCTGCTTTGGGGTAACAAAAGGACCCGAGCCGCTGCCGACCGAGTACCCCCGGGAGCCGGGCTCACAGCAGACCAGGTGCCTGGCGGCGCCCATTCGGGGCTTCCAACTCTCCGCGTAGCCAGCCCCCTGCCCGTCCCCTCGCCTCGCGTCCCTTTTAAAATCTGTGGCACGGAGGCGCCTGCCGCCGCGCTCGCCAGCGACTCGTCCCTCCAGCGGGTTTTTTTTGTGTGTCGTGTGCGCTCCCCACACTCATGAACATACACAGGTCTACCCCCATCACAATAGCGAGATATGGGAGATCGCGGAACAAAACCCAGGATTTCGAAGAGTTGTCGTCTATAAGGTCCGCCGAGCCCAGCCAGAGTTTCAGCCCGAACCTCGGCTCCCCGAGCCCGCCCGAGACTCCGAACTTGTCGCATTGCGTTTCTTGCATCGGGAAATACTTATTGTTGGAACCTCTGGAGGGAGACCACGTTTTTCGTGCGGTGCATCTGCACAGCGGAGAGGAGCTGGTGTGCAAGGTAAAGGACCCGGGGTTTTGTGTTGCTTTTTGTGTTTTAAGAAGATTCCCCGGCTGTTTGGAGGAGGCAGGAGGGAGCCAAGTCCCGGGGCCTGGGGGAGGGAGATTTTGCCGGATGATAATCCGTGGCCTGGTTAAATGGGTTTATTTATTTATTTGTTCGTGTGCGACTAGTTGTTGCGAAGTTTTTAGAGCGTTGCAGACAATGGGGCGGGCTGCGGCGGGGGCGTTTTGGGGAGAGCTCAGGACGCGGAGGGCGGCGGGACCGCGCGAGGGCCACGGACACGCGTTGCTCCCAGAGGCTCGTGGAGCTCTTCTGTGCCGGGTCCCGCAGCCCAGGGGATTTCTCCCGGTGTCTAGCCCCCTCCCCTTCCAACCCGGAGCAGGGGATCTCCACCCGCCCCCCCCACACCCCTGCTAATTTCACGGCAGCGATGAAGGTTCCTTTCGCAGCCATTGTTCTTAGCAGCGTGCAGGTGTTAAACCTTTGTTCCGAAGGTGCCCTTTAAAAAGACACAAAGGTGTCCCCTCTGGCAGAGCCCAGGGGCCCAGCGCGGGGAAGGAGTTTACCGAGAGCTTTCTTGTGCCTGGAGCCTTAAAAGGAAGGTGGTGGGTGGAAATCAAAGCCGCTTGCACACCTTTGGTTGTAGGAAATTTGGTTGTAGGAAATAGTGAGTCCTTTGAGTCTCGTCTCTTGTGTTGGTTTCTGCTCATCCTCAGACATCCGTGCTTGAACGCCCCTAGGCCCTCGACCCCCCGCCCCAACACACACCTTTGCCTGTAATGTTTGGAGCCTTAAGAGTCCCCGTGCTAACGCAGAGACGGACCCTGCCGTTCCTTTTCCTCTGTGACCCTGAACAGTGACTGGTTGTGTCTGTGTGTCTGCGTGTCTTTGTAGGCGCACACAGGGCTCCAGACAACAGGCTGAGCCGGAGAATAGTTGCAGAAATAAATAAATAAATAAATAAATAGGCATTAGAGCATGCCGCTACCCAGGAATTGGACAGAGATCAAGAATTCATTGTCACTTCATTTTAGAATTGCTCACTGTTTTTTTTATTTTTTTATTTTTTTTTACCTCCGGGAGAGGGGTTGGGGGAAAGGGGATCATCAGGAGTGAGGACCCCTGCTGTCTTTGAAATGGTCACTCTGCACAGCTGTGCTACAAATAATGCTTGCCCCTTTTACCATGCACCACAGACTGCCTTGTGGACTTTATTTCATAGGGGACTGGAGTATTGCATTGTAAAGCGTGGGTTTTGTGGAGGTCTCCAGTCAGCTTTGCAGTTCCTCAGATCAGACCTCAGGGGAAAATAAGAGACTCTTAAATGCTGCTCTCTGCTTGTGCTGAGCATTTGGTATTTTGCATCTTCTCCAAGTTATTGATACCCAGAGCAACTGCGCCTGGTTAACCAAAATTCAGTAGGCTGTTCAGAGCTGGATTGAATTCTCAGAAGACCTGCAACATTGCACAATAGGGTAGTCATCCTTTGAAATGAATGAGTTCCACGGAGCTGCCACTCCGCTGTGAAATATGCACAGTCACTCAGTGGTGAATGTTTTCACTCCTTTTGCTAAACTTCGGTGCAGCATTTTCATATTTTGCACAGGCTGGAGATGCTTTTAAGTAAAGTGGGGGGGCTGTGCTACCAAATTCTGCAGGAGCATCTTGCTGTTATTTCTTTGTGTAAAAGCAGAGGTGACCCCAGCCGCTGCTCCTTCTTTCTCCTTTCAGATTCTTCAAGACATATTTCACTTTGGGCTGACCTTACAGTGTCATTTGCAGACTTGCTCTCTGGCCTGAAACTGTACTTAATCTGCTGGTTTCGTTATTGCAAAGATTGAATCAGCAGCCCCTCACCAATTACTGTGTGGCTGCAAGTGGATTTAAGTGCTGTATCATTGTTCTGCTTGACAGAGGTCATCCCTTTAAGACACAGCAGCTTCTGTTTTCCTGCCGGTTTTTTTTTTTTTTTTTTTTTTTTTTTTTTTTTTTTTTTTTACCAGAGGTGATGTTAGTGACTTTTCATGCAAGCGTAGTTGAATACATGCTAGGAAGCTCCACGGGGTTTTGCAAGGCTGTTTCTATGAAGTACCCTCAGATGCATACTGCAGGCTCTTAGCTTACAGTGAACACTATACATCAATCAATTTCCATTTGATGTCTTGGAATATAAAGTTTTTGTCTCCTAGCTCTGCGTTGACCCAAGGAAAAGGTCTTTGCAAAAACAGATCAAATGTAAAGATGCCACATAATATAGAGAACCGTATGGAGAATTCTATAGGACATTGTTTGTGTGTGGGAGGGGTGGGGGATTGGAGAGTCATTTACCCAAAATAATCAAGCCTGTTTATTGTCTCCATGCCTGCTTGAAGCAAAGGGAGGGCGCTGTAAGGAGTCTTCAGCTTATGTTTTCATGGAAAAGCTGGTAGCTGTGGTGCAGATTGGCTTATTGCTATCTTGGCCGAATGGGCAGTGCACCCCCCCACACTTTTTTTTTGCAAATGCTATTAAAGATGGCCCAGTCTTACTGCTTTATCTGAACTGTCACATTATTTCATTATGTAACTGAGGCTCCAAATTAAACATTCAAAAGCAGCTGGCAACCAGGCTTATGACTTGATTTTGCACTTGAAGGTGATAGTTTAAATACCAATCCAAGCCCATAAATGCCTCTTACTGCTACTAATAAAAGTGAGGTTCCTACCCATTTGGGAAAACGTAAGCACTGGCTTTATTTTTCATGCTCTGTCCACCATCTTGGAATTTAGTCTCTTTACAAAGGGTATGGCTACACATTGACGCTGCCCTGAGTATGTTTGATTTTCTTTTTTAAATTCTGTGTCCATTCTGTGTTGCAGCAGTGGGGCAGTATAACCGACAAAAGGGACTGAGCAAAAATCACTTTTCATGTTTTAAAAATGCACTTGAGGCAGGAAGTATATTATAAACAGTCATGCCTCCATGGCCCAGGCCAGCAGCCTGCGGCCTGATGCTTCAGAACACGCAGGGCCATTATGTAACAACGCAGCGTGTTCACATTTGCCTCTGCACCGCGTTTGCGTCTCTCTGTGAGATTTTTGAGGCTGTCCTGGGTCTCTGCCGCCTGCGGTGTCATGGTTCACGCAAGCCTTTCAGATGCTTAATTGAACGGACCTCTGAGGTCGCTGCTTGGAGGTCATCCTCTGACAGGATCAGAGTGTGATTTGCGGTCTCTGGAGATGCTGAAGGGACTCATTCTTAGATTCAAGGGCTTCCCTGAGATGCCTCATTATGGTTCATTCACAGCGTTACTTGGCTTCCTCGCCCAGGGTTTAGCACAGGCTCTTGCTCACCCTGTCTGATTCACAGATTTTATTTTTTGAAGCAAAGAGGGATTTAACTCATGGATTCTTAAATAGCAGCCTGTATCCCTGGATGAGTTTCGGAAGGTACGTGCTTCCCCTTAAAACAAATTTCAGTATGGAGCGTGCATTTGAGAGCGGGCCTGGTCAGCTAAGAGCCTCTATCACGTTCTCACGTGGGATCCGGCCCCGAAAAGGATCAGCAGGGTTCCACGTCAATGTCTTCAGTTATGAGGAGGACGGAGGCCCCGTGACCCTAAACGCTTTTTACCCACCTCATCCAGATTAGCGGTGGCCCAGCCAGGATTAGAGGCTCAAACGTAGGGATATCTAGGCCAGCATTTTCCCACCACACGCTGCAGAATGCTGGTCAAGGAAAGTATGTTTTAGCTGGTGGAAAGGAATAGAGGAAGCCAAGTGATGGTGAACTGATAACAGTGCGTCTTGTTAGAGCTTCCTGGCCTTGGATGCTCTCCGGCAAAGCGCCCCCAGCCTGCCCTGCCTCCTGTAGGCACAGAGTAGGTTCCTGAACGCACGTTCACAGACAGATAGTAAAACCACATTCCAAACCCAGGAATTTGTAGTCCTGATTTAGTGGTCTACAAATGAATGAAAGCTTTTTTTTTTTTAACCTCAAAAATTCTCTGTAGGCTAATACCTCTTTAGGTCTGTTTCAAAAAGAAGTGGAGGGTGGATTTTCTTTTTCAATAATAACCCCACAATGAGGTGGCATTTCACAGGCTCTCTTTGATTCATAGGCAGCCGTTGCATAACTGATTCATTGAGCTAGAGTCTGTGGAAGGACTAGAGAAAGAAGCGTGTCTGCCTTCCTGTTAACTGGGGCCACGGCCTATTCTATTCCCAGCTCTGCCACCAGGGGCTGGATTGGATTTGTTCTCTGAGCCTCGGTTTCCCCATCTGTAAAACGAAGGTATCGACTCAGATTGCCATTAGGGAAAGTCTACATATTTAATCTACTAGTTGCTAATATGTCGTGCAGTGCTATATGACACAGTTGTGTAGCACCGAGTACGTTGTCTGTGTTTGCTACAGTTGTGTAGTGTTCCTGTACATTTTTCTTCTTTTTCTTGTTTTTTATTTTTGAAGGACTGTAAGGTGTTGTCTCTGTAGCCTGGGATGGGTCACAGTCAGATTTTGCTTTAATTCTTCTGTAATCAGGCAATTGGGATAGAGAAATAATCAAATGCACCCTTTGTGATGTTTTATTATTATTGCGTCTTGCAAAACACTTTTACCTTCATCTTCTGAGATCACCCGTCCAACACTGTGAGGCAAGTATCATCTGCCCATTTTACATGTGAGGGCTTAGAGGCTCAGAGATGTCCAGTGATTTCTTCAGGGCCACACAGCCGGTAGGCCGCAGACCCGGTGTGGTCCGGGTTCAAGGTCAGCACACCGTGTGTCATCTGGAAAGCTGGTCTCCAAGGGAGGTGGTTGCGTCACGGGACCTGGCTGTCTAAGAGGCACCTCTGACTCTTGGTCTCGCTGTTCATCCTGCCCTAGGTGTTTGGTATCAGCTGCTACCAGGAGTCCCTGGCCCCGTGCTTTTGCCTGCCTGCTCACAGCAACATCAACCAAATCACTGAGATCATCCTGGGGGAGACCAAAGCCTATGTGTTCTTCGAGCGGAGCTATGGGGACATGCACTCCTTTGTCCGCACCTGCAAGAAGCTGAGGGAGGAGGAGGCGGCCAGGCTCTTCTACCAGATCGCCTCGGCTGTGGCCCACTGCCACGGTGGGGGGCTGGTGCTGCGTGACCTCAAGCTGCGGAAATTCATCTTTAAGGACGAAGAAAGGTGAGTCTCGTGCCTGTCCAGACCCGCGCAGTACAACGGGCCGGTCTGTGCAACCTGCTGGAGAGGGCACAGGGGAGGCTGTTCGGCTGCCTGTGGCCAGGTGTGGAGACGGAAGCGGGGAACGACCAAGGAGGGTAAATGTTACAAGGTTTGACGTGCCCTGGGAAAATAAGTCACCGCTACTCAAAAGGTGTTACCAACTGCTCAGAGGACAGGTGCAGGATATTTTGTGACCTGGTACTTATTTTTGTTTTGGTGTTACAAACTCTGAAGGTGGCTGCAAGGCTGGGTGGCATTTTCAATGGGAATGAGGCCAGATTTTCAAAATCCTACCCTCAGAACACTCAGTGCCTGGCATCAGTCATTTGAAATTCATTCATTCATTCACTCATTTATTCATTTATTCGATAGATATTTTCTAAATATGTATATATGTACATATACATGAAGTATTCATCACAGTTCTCAGTGCTATGAATAGCAAGCTTTGTTAACTAGGCAACTGACGGGCCCCAGATAAACGTGCGTAGTGGGTCAGATGGGAGTGGGGCTGCGATGTCAGTTCTGACTAGGCTTCAGGGAGTGAAGAAAGTTTTTATAGGAAAGATGAATTTGGAAGCAGCACTTGAAAGATGAATCTGCGATAGGCCACGTGGGAAGGACTGGTGTCCAGGTGAGGAGACCGCCTGCCCTCAGTGCAAAGCCACGTCAACGTGCAGGTCTCGGTTCTTCTAAGAGACGGCTGGACAGGATGCTGGGCATCTGGGTTCCATTTCTGGTTCTTCATTCACTCATTATGTTCTAGTTAGCAGACCCCACTGGGGCCCTGCTGTCTCCCCCAGCTGACTTTGATTGTAGAAACTCTTTCAAGTGACTTTTTTTTCTTTTTAATAATGTGCTTTTTTTTTTTTTAGGGGGGGTGGAGGCAGTTGATTTATTCATTGCTGACTACTCCAAGTATTTTCCCAGAGGGTGGACTCACATGATGTCTTGAAATCCTCATGACTGCCGTGGGCATGGTCGTCCCCTGTTATTAGGAAATTGGTCAGGGAAGTGGACGTCCGTTGTCCCCAAGCTGTGATGGACCGCCTGAATACGGGTCTCCTGTGTGTTGTGCACTCACTCAGCTCAGGTGTCTGGAATACCTTTTGCGTGTCTGCACAGAGCTTGCTGTCAAACCTCTCTGCCTGCTACCCCAGTGGCCTGGGGTGTTTTTAGGCTCTTGCTTCTGGGAGTCTGATGGCATCCAAATGAGAGAGGGCCAGTGGTGTGTGCACTGGTTTTTCCATCCTTGTGGTTTGAGCTAATGGGCAAGTAAATGTCTGGGAAGCATTTGGGGATTAAGAAAGGTAAAGGGCCTGTGGTTACTTAACCTAAAGGGAATGATTTCATGAGCATTTATAATCCAGCTGAGTGTCGGACGTGCAGACTGCCCCCTGGGTTTCCTCGAGCCGCAGAGGTGGGTTATTGTCCCAGGTTTTAGCCATAAAGGGGTCTCAGAAGCATCTGTGGCAGCTCACATCCTGGCCTTCGGTGGTGAATGGCGTTTAGGTTTCGTAACAGACTGAAGAAGAGGGGGAGCTATTCTCTGAGATCCAGAGTGCAGGGCGACGCGTATCCTTTTGCTTCCTCAGCTCAGATCTGGAGACCCGGGCCCTTAGCTGGTTTGCCTTTAATGTCCTCTGGGACCTTAGGAGCTCCGTTCCCCTGGCCTCGGGTTCCTTCTCCTTTTATTGCCCTGGCTCAAAGGTCTTTCTGAATTCTAACATTCAGGTGTGTGCTCCTTTCAGTATTCTCGTTTGGAAGGTAGAGAGATATCTGACCCCCAGCGGGATACTGCCAAGGTATCTTTCTGGCACTTCTGTGTTCCGCCTTCCTAGGAAATGTGTCCATTAGCTCTAATTACAATATAAGAGGTAATATTTGGTGGCATCTGTAAGACCTTTCTCGAAGACGATCGTGTCACTGACCTCTGACTACAGACCGGAGAGGCGAGCACTGCATGCCCATTCTGCTGAGGAGGGCTCCGCAGGCAGCGTGGCAGAGTCTCAGAGTCTCAGGCAGGGAAGAGCAGAGGTCAGGACGTATGCTCTGTGAAGCCAGCCCTCAAGAAAGGCATTTGCCAGACCGAGGGAGAAAGGACAACAGATGCCCTCTCATGGGGCTCCCCATTTTCAAGTATTATCTTTGATCCCCATTTTAGGGAGCAATTTCAGGCATCAGCAAGTGTGTGGGACGGCTTATCCAGCGGTCGCACACTGTGGTATTTGTGCAGTGAACCAGGGTAGGGTGGACGTCCCCAGGTCACAGGCCTTAGGAGACGAGTGGACTCCAGGAATCCCGAGGGCCCAGGGAGCAGCTGGAAGCAAATAGCCGCTGAAGCAGAGCTGCCATAGGGCTTGTCCCGTCCTCGATGGCTGCGTGTGCGAGAGTGCCAAGGAGCACGTGGTGGCAACGCCAAAATCCCTGACATCCCAGGGCCTCGGAAAGACACACCGAGATGTAAGAAGCTCCCAACAGAAGGCTGTGGGTCACTGGTGTTGACTCGAGAGTTATGTCTGACTTTTGCGAAAGAGCATGACCCTTTCTAGAAAGAACTAGAAGAAAGTATCCCGTGTGACCGTCGAAGCTAAATCGGGTAGGAAGTGATTGGCCTCTGTTCTGGTCTGAGAGCCCTGGCTCGCCTCAGCCTTGCTGTCCCAAGGGGCCGCCGGAGAGGAGAACTCCGCCATCTGATTGGTGAGGCCATGGCTGTGCAGGAGTTAGTGACCTTGCTCAAGGTCACAAGCCAGTCTGACAATGGAACTAGGCTGGAAATCCTGTCATTTCACTCAAGAGCCTCGAAGCACGCTGTGGCCCCAGTGGACTTGCTGTTCTGACCGTGACAAGTGTCTGTCTGGGCAGGTCCGAGAAGATGGCTTCCGTTTTTAAGGACGTACTGAATGTCCTCATCAGTAGCTTCTAAGACTCTTGTTTTACCCCCCTGTTAAGTTTTTGGACAAGGGGAATAATGCCTAGTAGCCTTTTTTGTCTTACTGTTGTTTGGGTTTTTAACCATTTGATTTGAGAGTATGAGACTGGTGTGTCACTCAGCATACTTGTCCCTCAGCAGATGCTGAGGGACACAGCTGAGCCTTTGCTGGCCTGCACGGTGGCCTGAAGGGCACAGGAGTCAGGCGGGGCCCTGGGGCCTTGCTGCCAGCAGCCCTCCCCTCCTAGCCTAGTAAATAGCATCCGATCAACAGGCATTTCGGTAGGACCAAAGCCCCCTCCTCTCCCGATGGCGAATGTGGGGAGACCGTGGGCTGAGTTCAAAAGGCTTCTGAAGGTGAAATGATGGCACCTGCCTGTTTTGTAAACCTGTACGCCTCGGTCCTCGGGGGGAAAAGCCTGGAAGAGGCCTAGAAGGGTTGCTTTATTAGTAATTTCCAAATCACCACACACCTTGTGCACATCCGTCTTCTCAAAGATATGCTTCTTGTTTCTTGATGACCAAGAAAGTGACTGAAGGCAAAAGCACTGCCCAGTGAAACCGGCGGAGCCCCACCTGGCTCAGAAGGAGGCCTGCCTGTAGGCGGACTCCTATGGGTAGACTTTCTATGCTGGACCATTGGTAACTCTGAGTCCATGGTCATCTGGGAAGCATTCTGAGTGACACTGTCACCACCCTAAGTCCAGTTTCCCACAAGTCGCATTGCAGACGTTGTACACAGCTGATATCCAGTTTACGTTAGACCCGAGGCCTCCGGGTTGAATTAGCGGCACCTCAGATTCTTCCGTTTCATTTTGATTTGGGTTCCAGAGTCCAGTTCTGGCTCTGCCACTTATTAGCTGCCTGATCTCAGATAAACCACTTCATGCTTCTAAGCTGTAGTTTCTGCAAAGCTGAATTAACAGTTGCATCCCTGTGGGGTGGTTGTGAATGCTCAGTGAGATGTTGCGGTGACTCACAGGGCAGGGCAGGCGCTTGCTGATGGACAGCTGGCCCTGGAGTCATGATGACACCGAGCCGTCACACGTGAGCTGCTCCCAGCATGCTGTGAGTTCCTGGGGAATGTGGTCCTTCTCTCTGGCAGCCATTTCCGGAAAGAGCGGAGCCCTCGTGATGTAAGGGTTCAGATTGAAGCCACATCCTCTTCTCTCTTTTGTTTAATTATAGCCACCGAATCAGTGCTGGGAGGGCCACTGATAGGTCAAGTGCATGTGCTGTGGAACCTTCAGCTCTGAAAGGCCAAAAGGTTGACAAGATGTATGCAAGGGAAGCTGGACAGGAGGCCCAAGGGGATGGTGAAGGGTCACACCCGCCTACCGTGTTTCCTGCCCTGCTGCTCTTCTGCCCCGGATGTTTCTGCTGAGCACAGCACCCTCCCCCCTTTCTTTGAGGTTTGAGGAAGTTAAACCCCTACCCTGATGGAATGCGCACCGGGCACGCCCCTATGCATCCACAGTCCCTGAAGTGAAGTCCCTGAATCCACAGAGGGAAGTGCCCAAATCCTCCTGCCCTGTGTTCCTGTCCTCCTGCTCCCCCACCCCGGCTCCCGGTCCCCTGCTGTAGCTTTAGTGATCAGTGTGGTCAGTTGTGCTTTGGGGACCCCTGTTTCAGCCTGAGCCTCTAAGGGGGTTCTACACTGAGGGCAGGGCTGGTTACCCCTGCGTGGAGGCGGGGTCACTGTCTGGAAATGGATCTCTGCCCTTGCACTTAACCGTGCCAAGTTACCCAACCTCTTCTGCTCAGACGGCCTCCCCTGTGAGGTGGAGAGAGCAAGAAGACTCCCCGGCGGGATTGATCAGTCAGTGCAGTGGACCCCGGGCTCAGTTCCTCATCAGCTCCTGCTGTCCCCAGCCTCCTCTGCCTGAGTGTCTGGCCCTCTGGGTGACATAGGGGCCAGTTTGCTGACTCAGGATGTAAGGAGGCCTTTCAGCTGGTGCAACCTTAGGCTGCAGTCAGGGCTGCTGAAGTCCCTGTTTTGCCAGCTCAATTTCTCTTCTCCTTCAGGACCACCCCTCACTCCCCGCGCCCAGTCAAGGTTCAGCGCTGCCATTTCATTGCACAGAAATACCCCGTGTGAACGGAGAAACTTGCCTCTGTACATATCTCTTTGGTTAGAAGATCTTTATCAATTGACGTCACAGGTTTCATTTCCTTTGCTTTGTGGAAGCTGATAGGTGCTCACTTTTGCAGGAGGGAGCTGGAACCCTTCATAGGAAGCCAGGGCCAGCTGCCCAGGCCCCAGATCTGCACCTCACACCCAGATGGGGGGAGCTTCCGCCCCACCCCCCACCCACCTGGGTCAGCTCTCTGTTTCTCTGTTGTTAATCTCTCTTCCTTTAGATCTTCAGGTTCTTCAGCCTCTGTTGAAGCTGTAATATCCAACAAAGTAGAGAGGGCAGGCAGGAGGCCTCTGGGGACCAGACTCTGCTTTCTTTCATTACGAGTGAGTTACATTGTCTTAAGTTGTAGGCTCACTGCATTTTAGGAAAATGCCTCGCCTTTTTTGTGTGAAAGAGGCAGAGCTCCTGGAATTCCCTTCTTTATCTTGACCACTTTTATATACTTTAGGTGCTGCCAACCCTCCGGGAAAGTTCGCTTCCCCGCCCTTCTTCCCCAAGGTGGTAAGGGATCCCCTTCCATGGCACCTACCCTCTGTCCATGTCTGTGGGAGGCTTTCCTCTCTTCCTGCTGGACTTGTCTTGTGCTAACTGCTCCTGGCATGCTGTGGGCATTGAGTCACCGAAAATGTCCTTTGTGGCCCTGGCCAGCATGGCTCAGTGGATTGAGGCCATGTGAGAGACGAGACGGACAGGGAGAAGTACAGATCACTGGTGTCAAGGCCATGGCCCAGAGTGGGAGCCTGAAAGGTGAACACTTCGGAATCTGCCATGTGGACGCCCTTTCACTGCTGACACAGGCCCACATCCAAGGAGAAATTATCCCAGCGCTTCCATTCGGATTTAACGATGTGTGCAAAAGTGGCATGTACTTAAGCCACTGTTACCAGGGTCTGCGGTGGGGTGTTGTTTCACGTATGCAGGCTTCTCTAGTCGCCGCTGGACACGGGAACTTCCCCGAGGCTCTGGGCTTAGGAGTGGACTGAACAGTGCCTGCTCTTCAGCAGCATTTCTGGCGGGGCTGCTGACTCTTTGCACTTAATAAATTAGCGGGTGGGCTAGACTGGGGTCCTAGGCGAACAGAGCCCGGGGCACAGCAGGGAGAGTTTTGATTCCTTTGGGCGCTGGCCTCCCTCCTCCGACAAGAGTTGCAGATGATGCACTTAGGGTATCTGGCCCGGGGCCTGGGGCACCGTGGGGACTTAGAAGGGGAGCTGTCATGGCTGCTCCGGTGGTCGTCTGGTGGCTGTGGGCCTCGTAAGCCAATTCACTTGCTCGTTCAGTGAATGTTCTTGGAGCACCTGTTTTGTGTCAGGCACATTCTGGGTGCTGGAGACACTGCAGTGACAACTGAGACAGGCACCCTGCCCTCATGGGACCTGCATTTTAATGAAATAACACCTAGAGTCCACCATGTACCGGTCCCTGTTTTAACAATGATACTTAAGTGAACTGATTTCGTCCTAATTAACTATGACATTGACATTGATTTAAAGCTGATAAGTAAGGTAGTGTTGTGTGGATCATCATTGTGTGGATTTCCTAATTGAGGCTCAGGACTCAGCACTAATCAGTGCCAGACCCAAGGTTGGAACCCAGCACACCTTGTAACAGGGTGCAGCCAAGGGGGGCCCCCAAATGGGGATTTGTAACGGGGTCCAGAACTCAGAGCGTCCAGGAAATATTAGAAAAATATACATGTATAGGATGTCTTCACCCCGCAAGTCTGAGCTGGGGGATGAGACACATGGAGCAGAGCCATTGAGAGCTGTTTTGCATAAAAACAGCTTTGTAGCTAACCTCTGGCATGGTCATTTAACATATCTATAACCTTTAAGTGGTTTCATAGATGTGTTAAACAGCTGTGGCCTTGCTTTGAGCCAGGGGGATGGAAGTGACTTCAACCCATGATGTAACTGGGAGGCAACTCACCCTGGTTACAGCGCCTGCGTGAGAGCTTGGAGATGATTGGCTCCACACCACAGGGCCACACCTGCCCAGACTTACTATGGCAGCCCAGTAGAGCTGGAAGAATATGGGAATCTGGCAGGTGTAACTGATTATGGGAGGAGTTGGAAATGGTGCTACAGAGGAAGATTGACGCTGGGATTTAAACCCAGGCGAGGGTTTAAGTGCTTGGGCTTTTGGGTTTTTTTGGCACCATGCACATTTAGGGTGCTCCCTTTTGCCACATGGCTTAGTAAGCAGGACAGACTTTGCCTGGAAGAAAAGGGGTTAAAGGGTTCTTGCTGGTGGGCCATGAGAAGGTGCCACATGGTTTTGGATTAACTGGAGATCGTGGAGGCGACCTAGCTGATGGCGCTGGAACCGAGGGGCTGCCTGAACCACGGACTTCTACTTCTTTTCCTGGGATACAGGTACCCTGGACTGGGCAAACGGGAGAAGGAAGGGCTGTGAGTTTGTGGGTATTCTACAGGACTTTAGTATTTTTAGTGAGGACGTTAAGTCATTACTCTAAGTCTGTATAACTTTTAAAATAAATAATCCCTTTCCTTTTCACCAGTCTCTGCCATTGAGAGACGTCTTTCCCTAGCGGTGGGCAAGGCGAACGTAGTACAGGGTGGGGGACACCTGCGGCACAAGGGTGGGTCCATTCAGTAACAGTACATCATTCGAAGCCCTCTGCCACCCCGGGTCTTCTCTGTAACAACCTGACTTCTGAGCCTGTGCCTTAAGAGACCACGGTGGCTCCAGGAAACAGAGCACATTGGCTCCTTGTGCCCAAACCATAGGAAGAATTTCCTCAAGTGATTAGGCAGCAAGTATATACCAGGCAGCCCTTACTAGCTGGATTCTAAATGAAGCTCAGCACCTGATTTTCTTGGGGCATTCACGGCAGACGTAGACGGGCCCACCGTTCACCAACCCCATGGGCAGTCCTAATGGAGTGGAGTTTGTTTCCTCTTCAGGAATACGGGAGAGGAGGTCCACTGGTGTTTCCACGCCCCAATGCCTGGGGCAGGGCTTAGTGTCGTAAGTACTTAGTGAACGTGTGACGGTTGACTAAATGAGTGTACGGATAGCTCCGTATGCTCTGGAGGCATAAATATTATAAGAAAACCCCCTTGGATATATTGGTTGTAGAGCAGGGGATGGAAATGCCTTTTCAGCGTCCTTTCCCCGGCAGTCTTGGGAGTTTCTCTAGAGTGTGGAAGAGAGTCCAGCCTGTTGGAATTGTCCTCGGACTCTAGACAGCGCAGTCCTTGAGCAGAACCCTGCTTGATGTCCTGAACTCTGGACACCTGGGGGCATCTTAGACCTGGGAGTGACACAGCCTTGGAAGCCTTTGCTCAGCACCTCCTGTGCACTGCTGACGTTGCTGGCTATTGGGCGTGCCAGGGTAAGCACTGGGCAGTCCTTGCTTAATGGGAGGCACAGTGTCATGGTTATTTCTAGTACCATTTGCAGAGGAAGGGGGTGCATCAGACAGCTCCCTGGGGGCAGGAAGAGAACATTCCAACAGTGGGCTAATGTGGAGAGAATGATTGCGTCAGGGTAGAGAATGGCTCCTTCATGGTTGGTCTGAGTGATGTAGGAGTGAAGGAGGAGGGGACCCAGGAAGTCTGAACATGCTGTGTATAGTGAGGGACATTCTGGGGGAGGGCACTGTGCAGGGACAGGAGAGGCTAAAGGGACTGGCCTGAGCCCTGCCCCCATCCCACCAATGGGGCATGGAAGGCAAGTTCTGGACCCTCAGCAGCTAGGCAGGTGCAGCACCTTGAAGTGCGCCTGGCTGTCTGGGAGACTCAGGGCTAGCTGGGCCCTCAGCTGCCCAGCATTAGCACTTAGATGGTATGCAGAAGCTTTTCTGAGAGGCCATCGATTTGATGATTGATTTGGGGCTGGGGATCCTCCAGGAGCCAGGCCTAAATGCAGGGGAGCGAGAGGCCCTTGGCATATGGATGAGGAGTCCGGAGCTGCTTTGTCTTCTGGGGATTCCCTGTCTGTTCCTATGGAGACGGCAGGCTGCCTGCCTGGTGTCTTCCTGAAGGGAAGGCGTTGGAGGTGGATGGCTTCCCCGCACTCCGTGGCCATGATGACTCGGCCGCTGTGCTGCAGGCGGAGAACGTAGGCCCCTGCCCGGGGGCTGGGCCATGGGTGCCCCGGATACGCCTGGGTGCTGGAGCTGGTTGAGTCTCTCATCCCAACTGTGCGATGACCTAGCCCGGCACTTCATCTTTCTGAGTGTGGTTTTTCTCTTTCATCAACCGCCACCTCCCGGATTGTGTGTAAGGTCCCAGGAGGGTATCCTGACTGCCCGGCACACCTAACCAGCCCGTCCCCTGTGGCCCTGTCCTGTAGACTCTTCTCTCCCTGCCCTGCAGTGTTTCCCTCCCTGGGTTACCGGCCGTTCTCTGCTCCTTTGCGAGCAGCTTGGCCTTGGAGTTGGGTCTGTCACCGAATCTACAGGACCTGGTGAATTGATGGCTCTCGGAGGTGACTGCCGGAAAAATGTATGTGTGTAGGAAATAGAATGAAAGGAGTGAAGATTTATTGGACAGAGTTTAGCAACCCTCAGAGTCCCAGTGGTGGCTGCCAGGCTGTCATGGCGCTGGGACGGTCCTTCTCTGTCCCTTGCCCCCAGCAGTAGCCTCAGGTGGACCCTGGCTTGCACCAACACTGGCAGCCAAGGCCGCCAAGGATAGCTTTGCAGTAGCAGGGCAGTGCAAGGCCAGGCCTGGCTGCTGCTGATCTTCCTCATTGGACCCTTCACCGGCTTGGACCCTCCCTGTGGAATGGCCTTCAGTGACTTCTTCAGATTCCACTGACCTCAGGCCACCGGACTTCCCATCCTGGCCAGGCCCACTTTGTCTGGCTGAACTCCCAGCCCGGCCCTACCCTGGCCCACCCTGTCCTGACCTCTTCCTGCCCAGAGCACAGGGCAGCATGTAAAGGTTTAAACGCCAAGGCTGATTTGCTTGTGTAAGCCATTGGTGATGTTTTGGAAGGAGCATTGTATTTGGAGGTGGAGCATTTGGGTTTGAATCTGAGCTCTGCGTCTCACTTGCCAGGTGGCCTTGGACCAGTCACCTCTGTGTTCTGTACCTCGGTTTCTTCATCTGGTAAATGGGCAGGTCCAGCTTCCCCTGTCCACCTTGTGAGCTACAGCAATTAGATCGTGTGTGTATGATGTTTTTGTATGTAGCCTAGTGCCAAATAAACCTGGGGCCATGTTTGTCTCCCTACACCCAGGGCTTTTCCTTAAAAGTTCCCCTGTTTTTGACTCTTAGTAAATCTATGATGTCGGTGCCAGGATGTATTTTGGAGAGGGCATCAACATTAGGATCCCCCTCATGTGGATTCAGAGCTCAGTTTTTTCAGTCACCCTATTATATAGGACCTAGGACATTTCATTTTCCGCGCCTCGGCTTCCTTATTTTGCAGGAAGTTTGCACGAATAATATTTGCCTTTCAGTTTTGTTAGGAGTGACATAAATGTACACTGACAAAATTCCAGCATTTAGATATTCATGGTTGCTGTTAACTATAGTTATTTTCACTATTATAAGGATGTCACATAGGAAGTGTTGCTACCCTTATAACGTAAAAATTAAACTTAAAATCAGGAATTTTAAAGCTGGAAGAGCCCTTTTCAGTCTGTGTAGCCATCTGCTCCCATTTCATGGAAGGGAAACTGAAGCTGAAAGAATCTGCGGTCACACTGCTGGTTCCCGTGGGTTCCCCCCGGGCAGCCCTCCAAGTCTCTGTAGAGAGTGGGCAGGGCATCGGGCTCTCAGGACCGATGCCGAAGCTCCCCGGAGGCAGGGAGTGGCTTCCTCACCTGGCTCAGGGTCCAGTGATACAAGGCCTGGCACCGAGCTGGGCCGGCCCCGAGTGCCAGGCTGCCCGTGTGAGCCTTGTTCATTAGCAGCTGAAAGCAAAGCAGGTTGCAAGATGCCTGCGGGATGCAGCGTCTCGGCCAAATCCATCCCGCCGCGGGTTCGCGGCTCTTTCCTCCAAGAAGCTGCAGGAGATAATCACTGTCATTTACAGCGTTTTGGTCACAAACATCTTCACCACCCCTTCCCCTTGTCACGTTTGGGAATCTGTTCTTCAGGTACCACCACCTCCACAAAGCCCATCCTGAAGACCTTCATTGGAACTGAATAAAGTGAGCGGGAGTGAGCTGGGCTCACGTGTGTGGGAAGAACACGCCAGCTAGGGGAAAAACAAGTGCAGGGAGCCCAGGAAGGAATCTGGGCCCAGAATGCACTCCACTTCCATCTGCCTGAGGCTTGTCCATCTGTCTTCCCTTCCTCTGTCGGCTCTGGAGTCGAAGGTGGGGCCTTATTGTAATAGCAAACTCAGTCAGAAAGGCCACCGTCTGTAGCCGCTTTGCTAGGTGACTCGGTAGATACTGTCAACTTGACTGTAGATTTGACTTGACTTTGAAAGTCCTGTGCAAGCACTGTTCATTGAATCCTCACAAAAACCGAAGAGATGGGTGTTACGTGTCACATCTGTAGCCCCAGCTCCTAGTTTAAATGCCCCAAAGATGATTGGGACCTTTGAATGACTAGGGCCGCCAATGACTTATATGAAAGTCAGCTTCTTTGCCTTGAAGTTTATCATCCTCAGACTCTTCAGGGACATCAGAAGTGGAAAGCAGTTTCATTTATTCATGCAGACCCGTGCAGGTGCCCTGCTGGTCCCTCCCCATACCCACTCTGTAGAGGGCAGAGGCTCCCATTCCCAGAGGGGGAGTCATGCTCCAGAGACCTTCCTTACGTAACCAGTCCACGAGGACTGGACCGGAACTCCAGCTCGGCCTCGGGTCCCTGACATGTGCACCCTGGCCAGTCCTCGTTTGAAGACGTAATCCAGACCGCCTGCCTCAGCCCTGGCCTGGGAGTGATGTAAACAAGGTCAGGATGTTCCAAGAAGCAGGCAAGGCCAGTTCGCCTGCGATGCTGTCTCCAGGCAGATGATTTCCGACCCTTGACTTCGTTTTGAGTTTAGGGCTTCGAGAAGCTGGGCTTCATAAAATCTTTGATGCTGAAGAGGTGTCACTAAAATTTTTTTTTCCAAAACCTTCAACAAAGGATATGGTGTCTACTCTATTTAAAATCTGAACGTCATCTTCAAATCCTATTGAATTTTTCCCTAAATATATTTATGTGGATAACAATAATTACTGCTTTCTAAAACATTAAAAATTTCAGACTTAGAAATCATAGCATCTATTAAAACTACTTTGCCTTTAAAAAAAAAAAAGGCTTTTCTTTCCCTTCTCGCCTCCCCTGCCGGGGGTGCATGTATCCCTATAATGAGGGAGCCGGCTCCTGCCCCAGAGGCCGGCTTGCCCTGACCCCGGGCGCACCTGTGCCGCCCACTTGGATGGAGCTTCCTTGATGGAGGGACTTCCTCCCTCAGGTGCGCACAGCCCAGGGAGAGGTGAGCGCTCAGCTGCACTAGTGTTACTGGCTGGACAGGCTCACCCACCCTCACTCAGCATTAGACTCAGGGTCCATGGGAAGGAATATCATTTCTGCTTTGGAGGTTGATTTTACGAACTTTAAAAAGAAAATAGGTGTGAGTACCTAGCACACGTTCCGCTTCCTATAGGATGTCTGATCTTTGGTGCTTGGTAATCTTCACACTGAACTGGCTGGGCTCTGTGGCTGC
Source organism: Micronycteris hirsuta (assembly GCA_004026765.1). Lineage (NCBI taxonomy): Eukaryota > Metazoa > Chordata > Mammalia > Chiroptera > Phyllostomidae > Micronycteris > Micronycteris hirsuta. Next base: position 56,568 of record PVJI01002395.1, read on the forward strand.
CCGACCCTGCACCCACCGTGCCTGAAGTGACAGGCGGATGGGGACGACAAGCCCAGCCTCTGAAGGGAGGAAGGTGATGTGGCAGGTGGATGTGCTTAGGGGCAGCTGAACCTCAGCGCATGGGGTGGCTTTTTATTTCACTCTCAGATTCCTTAGGTATTTGCATAGCTGCTGACCTGCCTGGAGCTAGGGGAGGAGTGGTGAGCCCCAGCGAGGGGGTTAATTGCTGGGAGAGTGCCCTTCACCATTTTCTAGGGCCCTTTTCTCTGATTTGGAGATGGACTCGGAAGAGGGCTTAGGAGGTAAGTGTGGCTTCTGCTGCCTGGCCGGGGGGCGGTTAACAGGGCAAAGGAGCGAGGCTGGTTGTGCCCTGGATGGGGATAAGAATGGAAGGGCTTTAGATCTGGCTTCACATGAAGAGCTTGGGGGTAGCGGGTAGGAGGAGGTGGGCAAGGGGGGCATTGGGACGGAAAGAGACTTTGCCTGGGAAGATGGGCGCACTGTGCAGGTGATATTTTGTTGAGTTGTATACTTGAAACCTGTGTGGTTTTATGAACAAATGTCACCCCAATAAATTCAGCTAAAAAGAGAGCTTGAGGTGCTGATGTCTGTCCCCTGAATGGGCTGACTCATGTCTCCTTCCACCCTCACTGGAAGGTGTCTGAGGCAGAATTTACAATGGCTGCCCTCTGGGGTCCTTCACTTGACCTCCACTTAATCCTGGCCAGGCAGACAGAGCTGGACCTTGTTTCTTTAAAACTGGGCACATGGAAGCTCCTAGGGCTTAACTGTGTGACTGTCCCTTTCACTTGTGGACTGAGTGTCTGCTGTGTGCTAGGTATTTCTTTAGGTGCTGAAGGTATGGCGGTAAACACAGGTGACACAGGTGACCTCAGCCACCTGCCCTCAGGCTCCTGTAGGGGAGGAATGAGGCAATTGATCACCTTGAGATGACCACTGGCATCATTCAGAGAGTAAACATGCAAAAGTATAGAAAAATGAATACCTAGTGTCCAGGCGGTGACGAGGGGGGTGGGAGCAGTGGGGGTGTGTGCGACTATAGGATGCTCAGGCAAGGCCTCTTTAGTCAAGTTCATTGGAGCAGAGGCATGGAAAAAAGTGAGCTGTGCATGTGTTTGGGGGAGAGCATTGGGGGCGGGGGGCGGGGGCCGGGGAGAGCCTCAGCGGAGGCCCTGGGAGGGACCGAGGTCCGCTGGTGTGCTGGAGGGTCCGAGAGGAGGCTGGGACAGACAGGGAGTGTGACTGAGACAAGGCTGAGGTGCCTGCGGGCCATGGCAGCCTCGGCGTTGGCCCCCCCAGGCGGGTTTCGGCAGAGGGACCCAGCCCCGAACTTGGTCCTCTGATTCCGATTTGGTGCTCCTTCTGCTGGACTGGCCCTTGTCACACAGATGGGTGGGCTTATTCCTGATACTACTACGGTTTCTACTGCGATCATGATTCCCACAGCAACTCTGCTGCCAAGGCAGTGACACTGGAGATGGGGAGCCTGGCTCGCTCCTGAAGCTGGGCAGGAGAGCTTGAGGGTGACGGTGGGTGGGGGAAGCTGTGCCCACTGGGTGTCTCCAACTCACCTCCAGTCTCAGTACATGCAGGGAGGCTGGTGTGTGGGCAGTGCCGCCCCCCACCTTGGAGGAGAAAAAGCAAAGGTAGAGGAGATGGGGGTTTAATCAGCACAATTGCAGATCAGTGTGTCTAGACATTGCTATCTTTGCAGATCATTAGCTGTCGCGAGGCAGGAAAATCATGTGTGCCATAGATTGCAGCAGAGCCTGGGTGAGCAAACAGGAAAGACTGGCTGCTCTCTATTACAGAACTTCCAGAATGTTCACTCTGGCAGAGATTTTAAGATAGTCTTGCCCAGATAGGTGCACAGCAATGAAAATACACTTAAAAATGGTTAAAATGGGAAATTTCATCTTATGCATATTTTACCACAATAAAAAAAATTAAAAACAAAGAATGACTACCTTGTCCAATAGTCCTATTTAAGGATGAGAAACAGAGAGGTTGAGTGACTCATCCACAGCCACACAGCAGAGGAGAGAGCTCTGGCCTCAGTCTGCCCTCCTAGTTCTAACCCAGCACCTTTTCCATTGACCGTACCCTGTCTCACTCATTGATGGAGATGAGTACAGGGCAGCTGTCACTCCTTGGTCTCTGAAACTCCCATCTTGGATGACATTTGGATATGTGAGATCTTAGAATCAAGTGAGAATTTTTGCGACCTTTTCTATAGAGAGCTCCTAGCAGATCTCTGTGGGTTAATTTGAGCCGTGCCTCCCTTCTGGAGCTTTCTGAGGGGCCATGCTGATTGCTCTAAAAGGCTAAGACCCTCAGTAGGAGGAAGGGAGAGACAGTGGTGGATGGACCTGAGTCACAGGCTCTGACTTTGGACTAAAGCCTTATGGTGGTTTTTCTAAGTGCTCCCTATTCTCTACTCCTCTGAGCCTCATGACACCTGGGGCAACAGGGTAGATGCTTTGAAATGCACTTTTGAGATGAAGGAACCAACTGATGTGTCTGATATGGACTTTGTAGGACCTCGCTGGTGTTATTCCTGAGGTTCTAACCCCTAGTTCCAGTCCTTCCGCCCTGTGCTATGTCACCTTCATGGCAAGCCTTAGTTAGTGTGATGGAATGGGATTAACTTGAGTTTATGGGGCTTGAGAGCCTCTGGATCTCTGTGGTGGTGACAGTGTTCTGGCCAGGAGAGTCGCAGGGGGTTTCAGTTGTAAGCATGCTGAAAGGTAGGAATTCCTAATTTTCCCTTAAAAGAATGGCAAGACAGGGAAACAGGAATCTCAGAGGCGCCTGGGCTAAGCAGAGAGCACTGGGCTAGGAGCTCAGGGTGCTGGGTGGGGGGTAGCCCTCAGTCTTGGCACAAGTCACTTCATGTCCTTTCCGTTCACTGAAAATTAGGGATAGTTAATGAGAAGAATTCAGCTCCTTTCCAAAAGTATTACTAAGCACTTACTTTATTTTATACCCAATGATGATATCAAGACCTACTGTATAAAGATGAGGGCCAGGTTCCAGGGATTTAGAGATTAATGAGATTTCTCCATCTCTGTTCTTACCTGGTGCACCCAGGAGAGTCCTGCATTCTCATCAGCCAGCACGTGGTCCTCAAATGGGAGGGGAGACTAGGGACAGGGTAAGGAGTCTGAGAAGGACCTTGGGCTCATGCCATTATTCGTATGCACACCCCACACACACCAGTGTGCCCACGGCTGACCTAGGAAGACGTGAGGCCTTTTTCTCTATTTCCCAGCTAAAAGGCTTTGGGCAAGTTATTCAAACTCGGGCTTCAACACTTTTATCTGTAAAATAGGATGGTAAAATCTTCCATTTCTAACAGAAGTATTGTTCTGAGACCAGCATTCACTTGAGTAGTGTGAAGGCCCTTGCAGACTGTTCCATCACATATGCCAGAAGTTTACGGAAAGTGGTGGGCAGAGCTGCTGTCAGCTTCCCAGTTGGTTGGATCTGAGTGCAAATCTCGCGAGTCCCAATCATTTCTCAGACATGACTTTGAGAAACTTACTTAATCTCTGGTTCCCTCAGCACTAAGATGGGGCCATAGTGTTATTTGTGGTTTGTTTACGTGCTGAAGGCTTGAGTCTGCTAATAGATTGTAAGCCCCTGTGAAGTCCTGGTCAGTCTTGTTTGCTCTTGTGCCCCCAGCCCTGGAAGGGCATCTGGTACCTAGAAGGTACTCAGTAAGTGAAGTTTGCCTGGTTGAATGAATGAGAGTCACTGGAAACCCAGCAGGAACTATGATATAATGATGGGATCCTGATGTTTCTGAGCTCATGTTTGGCTCCTTTTCTTGCAGGACTCGGGTCAAGCTGGAAAGCCTGGAAGATGCCTACATCCTGCGGGGAGATGATGACTCCCTGTCCGACAAGCATGGCTGCCCTGCTTACGTGAGCCCGGAGATCTTGAACACCAGCGGCAGCTACTCGGGCAAAGCCGCCGACGTGTGGAGCCTGGGAGTGATGCTGTACACCATGTTGGTAGGGCGGTACCCTTTCCATGACATTGAGCCCAGTTCCCTCTTCAGCAAGATCCGACGTGGCCAGTTCAACATTCCAGAGACTCTGTCGCCCAAGGCCAAGTGCCTCATCCGAAGCATCCTGCGGCGGGAGCCCTCTGAGCGGCTGACCTCGCAGGAAATTCTGGACCATCCTTGGTTTTCTACAGATTTTAGCGTCTCGAATTCAGGATATGGTGCTAAGGAGGCGTCTGACCAGCTGGTGCCAGATGTCAACATGGAAGAGAACTTGGACCCTTTCTTTAACTGAGCTCACACCCCACAGAGACGGAGCTGGTACCAGGAGTGAACGAGGGCAGCGGAGAGGAGTTCTTCCAGGGAACACACGTCACCTGGCTCGGTAGCAAGAAAGACACTGACACTCACATGTTTCTTGGTTCAGAGAAGGAAATCTTACAGGAGCTGGCGGAACACGCAGCAGGGGGCGAGTGGTGTTGGGGTGGGGCTCGGGCTCTGGGGTCCCATCAGAGAGAGGGATCCCCTGGAGCCCCTCCTCCCTGATTGGCCCCAGAGACCACCCCTGTCAGTCAGGCTCCGCCTACCCCACTTTTCATTTTGTTCAAAAATAGCTGCAGACCCTGACAGAATCGAAACTCTGCCTCAAACACACATCTTGGCATCGCACTGTTAGCATTTAACTTCTTGTCATGATTCAGGGAAGGTACAATTGGCTAAGGGTTTGTTTTTGTTTTTTCTCCTTTTTAAAGACGCCAACCACCTATCTGAGAATTACTGTTCACTAAAAACAAATTCGGTGCACACAGACTGACGGGAAACCTGGGTGCTAAACTAAAAGAAAATCCAAGTCCAGTTTGTGTCTCTTAATCACTCTCTTCAACTCACTTCTTCTAAGTAAACTATTTAGTATCCTGGTCAGGAAATGAGATGTTAATTATTTGCTCCCTGAAGGGGGGAAAGAAATCTGTCCTTTAATAAGCTATTCTGTTTTTTGTCAATTGGTTTGTGGCAGGAAGCTATTAGAAGTCAAACTTCCAGATGCATGACTGCTATCATAATTTAAAGAATGAAAAAAAAAAAAAAGGAAGAGAGGAAAAGAGACATTCAACTCCTTAATTGTTTTTCTTTTGAAGGATGAGGGTGGCCAGCCGGCCTCCTCTGGGCTGGCGTGGTAGCGGAGCGGTGGTATGCGATGGCGGGAAGCTTTCGGAGTCTGACGCCTTTGCAGCCCCTGGCCCTCCATGAAACGTTTTTGTCTTTGCTTTATTGGAGACCAGTGAGACAAAGCAGGTTGTCCCACATGTATCAAATACAGGGCAGCTATTTCATTTTCTTTATGAAGAATGATCCTTTTGGCTTGGAAGGCCCTCTGGTTTGGACAAAAACCCTCGGGAGAGACAAGCGGGAGAGAAAATAAGCTGAAAGCTAGGATGATATAAATAAAAACAGCTCTCTATCCCAATACGCACCTTCGTATCTTCAAGAATCTTCTATTTATTAAGGGAAATGTCACATTGTGATGTATTAAGCCAGTATTTCAATTACGGGTTGACTTGGGATGACATGTTACATGCTGTCGTTAACATTTATATATATCTATTTTTTTCTTGTTTTGAGTATTTCTGTCCCTGAAATAACCTTTTCTTTGGCTTTTCTAGATAGCTTTATTTGATTTTGAGTGGCCCGTTTTTTTTTTTTGTTTTTTTTTTTTAATTAATGGCTTTTCTATTGCTGTATGATGCGGAACTCTTTCGGCATAAATATTTGTGTTTCCAGTACCTCAGTTGTTTGGATTTTACTGCCTGTATGCGTTTTGTGAAATGGTCCTGTTTTTGGGTAGGTCACATGTGGACTCTAGTATGTAAATGTTACTTGAATCTGTGCTCCATTATAGTATGTGGCATGTATGTGCAGACCTGGATGCTTTATGCCTGCCCAGCAGGAGCCCAGCCTTCACCTTCCCATGAGGGCGGCTTAACCTTCATGTCAGGAGACAAGGCGGCCATGGATTTGCCCTTGATTCTGCTTTGACAATGGAGGATGTGAAGGAGAGAGGTGTTTCACACCCTGAAGATGTTGCTGTGTTGAGGAGGACCTGTTTTTCTTCCCCCTCCCCTATTTTTTAAGAACCCTGGAGGAGGAAAGAGTGGTAACATGCATGGCGGGGATCTATGGCCTCTGGTGCTTTGTCCTGTATTTGGTTTCATGTTTTTGTCCTAATCTCTTCAATCAATAAAATCGTGCGTATTTAACTAAAATTCCGGGGTCCGGCAAGTGATGATTTTCTGCATCCGTGGTTTGTGGCCACTGCACACCAGCCAGGGACTCACGTTCTCTGAGGTCTCCCCTCAGAGGTGTCCAACCTTTCAGTGTCTCTGCGCCACACTGGAAGAAGAAGAGTTGTCTTGGGTCACACATTTCATACATTGTGACGTGTAATCACAAAAATATCTCAGCATGTTTTAAGTAAATTTACGATTTTTGCATCAGGCGGCTCATTCTCAGCCCTCCTGGGCTGCACGTGGCCCGTGGGCCGCAGGCGGGACACACCTGTTAGGACGAACTGTGACCGCTGTTTGCACAAAGACAGAGCTCCCTTCTGTTGTGACTGGGCATGGGCTGGCCAATTTGGATGGAATATCTCACTGATAGGTAATATCTCACTGACTTAATCATCAGCACTGCTTTTGGAGGTGCGAAATGTGTTCCTATCACAGACTAAGAAATAAGCCCAGAAAGATACAGGACTTTCATCTCGGTATGCCACCCGTAAGGGGTAGAGTTGGGTGTGGACTCCACGTCTGCTGACCCCCAAAGCCCGCCACACTTTCTATGACTTGAGCCCAGAGGTTCTCAGGGCGACTGTCGTAGAAGCTCAGGAGTGGCCATTCTTCCCCAGGACCCTGTCATCCAGGCTGCAATGTGGCTCCCCAGGAAAATCCACATCAACTTTGAACCTGATGGGAAAGGTCTGAGGAGATCACCTAGGTCCCAGGATCCCTTCTCTCAGATCCACAGAAGGTCAGCTTGGTGGGCGCCATGGGCAATCGCGTCCACTGTGCCCGCCTCTAACAGAAGTATTGGCCGCCCGGGGGGCCAAGTCAATCCTGAAACGTTAAGGCAGAGCCTCCTGTGTCATTTCAGCGCAGGGCAGAGGAACAGACTTGGACAGGGACAGAGGCAATGGGCGGGCAGAATGGAGGAGCGGGGCAGGCACACAGATTCCTGAAGCCTCGGAAGATGGGTACCCACCTGCCTCCATCTGTCAGGAGGTGTCCTGGAAGAGGTGGCAGCTGCATCGGAGTCCAGAAAGAAGGGGCTTTGGGAATGAAGGAAGAGGAACCACAGTATCATCCTAAGCAGAGAGATGGGTGTGGGAGAAGTGTGCAGAGGCTTGCCCAGGAGAGCACCGTCACTGCCACACTGTGGGCAAACTCATCCACAGCCCTTGCAAAGATGGGTCAGTGCCCAAGGGCATGGCTGAAGCAGAGGCCCTCTATCCCATGGGACCTGTCCTTTAAATCCACAAAATGCTTATCCTCTTGTGATGTCACCTTTGTGTCCCCAGCACCACCCAACCTAGTGCTGGGCACGTGGGAGGTTTTCAGTAACAACTGTTCATGGAGGTATCATTGGTGCTGAGGACGCTCTGCTGCTGACTTTCCTTCCAACCCCGGGTCTCCAAGAGGATGTCATTAGAAAATAGCTTTGCAGTGTTTGAGGCCCACCAGTGGCTTTTGTTAGGGCACAGATAAGCTGATACAATTTCTTTGCTCTTTCACTGCCTGTGACTAAGCAAAAATGGGCCTGCTGCCTAATGAGCGGCTGTTTGAATTGTGTTCTGTGGAAGCATCATGTGTGGGGCTGCTGGGGGAAGGACTTGTGGGCACGCACTCCCCGCCTCTGTATGGGGAGTGCGTGGGGACCTTGGTGGGGACCCAGAACCAGCAAGCTTGTTTCCCCTTAATGTCTCAAGGCTTGGAACCAGCTAGGAAACTTTTATTCTCTAATCTCTTTGAGGGGATAGGTAGCTCACCCCCTTGTTACTTAATCCAAACCTGGGGCAGGGCAAGGGGCCTGAGCCATGGGTAGAGAGGCAGGGACTGGGGAAGTAGCTGGCCTGGGCTTTGAATCCTTATTCCCATGTGGGCGGTCCCTGAGCAAATCACTTTTATAAGGACCAAGGTCGCTGAGAGGACTGACTGAGTCAGGGTGTGTGGAGAGCTCAGGCCTGTGCCAGGAACACCAACAGTTCCTATGATCAGCCCAAGGCACAACAGGGTGCCGTTCTTTTGACTGGAGAGTGGCACTGGAGTTGAGAATTGATCAAATGCATTCAAGGAGAAGGACAGGGACCCACCGAGAGCCCTCCGCTGCCTCATCCCAAGCAGCTTCCCTTTTACGGTGTTAAGTGTGTAGTTCTAATGCAGATTTATAGAAAGGAAGACAAAGGTTCTGCTGCTAGATATGTTTGAAACTATTGGTCAAGTCTTACTCTGGATGAAGACTTGACAAAGCAACCGAGATCCCGAGAAATCAAGGACATCAGGAGTCACCCAGAGAGTAGGTCATGGGCTCTGAACGGGGGCCAAGGTGTGCGGGAGCTTTGTAAGTCGGGTCCCTATACACACACCCAGGGTTTGGTTGTGCACCCAACTCCTCTCGCTATAATCCTAGGTCTTTCCTACGGTGGCCAGTCCATTCTCTTCAGAGAGTAGCTTGGTGACCAGTCTTTAATGGGTGTCAGATGATAACCTGCCATAGTTATGAATTATATATCAATACATTGAATGTCTAAACCAATGTGCTTAGTCATTGTGCTTTTTAGAGGCTCCTATTTATACAAGTTGGATGGCTGTCGTGTGTTCCAACAGCAGACAAGGGCCCTGTAACTCAACTTTGGACACTGAGTCCCTCTCTGAGCCCATGAACGACCCTTGTCAAGTCTGTGTCATTTCTGTGCACTTGAGTCCCCAGGGTGAATATACATGCTGTCACTGTGGGAAACCTAACTTTGAAATAAAGACCTGGCCTAAGAGATGAAGGGAAAGGGGGAATAGGTACCAGCATCTCTTATTTAATCCATCAATTGTTATCATCCAGCATTGCAAAACAGGTAGCAAATGTTACTCAAGTGAGCCTCCAAGAGACCAAATTAATTGAAGGATGCCATCCAGTGAAGGAGTTAACAGCAACTCCTGTATCTGAACCCAGTTTCTCCAACCCCATAGCTGTTCCACCCTGGCAAAGGAAATGGCTCTCAGCACAGAGACCTAAGTGCTGCAACCTGGAAGCTGTGACTCTGGCTCCCTCTCTCCTTTCCCACCCGTTCTACAAATGTGTCTGCAGCTTGCAGAGGAGTTATCCAGGGAATCGTTCCAGTACCAGCTGAGGCGGGTTGTGTCGCTGGGCTGTGCAGTTACTTCAGACCCATTATTGACCTGGCATCCAAAAGCGGACCCCGCAGTCTTGCAGCATCTTCCCCCGCAGGAATGCTGGTTCTCGACAGGAAAGGAGGGCCGTGTCTTCAGACTGTTAGGCATCTGGATTCTGGGAATCCCAAACCTTTGGATGCATCCACCAAGATGCATCAGGGACCCAGATTTTCCCAACCAGGACCTTGACTTCTTTATAACAGACCTACCTTCGTGGCACGTTCAGGTATCTTTGAAGTGCTACACGAAGAGCTAAATCCTGAGTTTGAACTTCAACATTTTGTGTTCTGCCACTAAACCAGAGAAGAGCATCTCAGTGAGCTACCAAAGAGGCCCTCTGGTCTTCGCGCTCAGTTTTCAGTTGCTTGTTAACTGCCCTCGACCTCTCATTGCCTGCCTGTACTGCAATGCCATCCCATCGCTCTTGTACCCATTCCTCGCCCATACTTTCCAAATACTGAATCCATGCATTGACCAGGGTGTTTCTCTTCACTCAAAGGTGCCACTACTGAAAGCTTTAGCAATTGTGCCCCCACTTGGTAGTAGAGACTCTCTGTGCTCTGCCTACCTCCTGGTATGGAGTCCTCAGTGCAGCTGGGCAGTGTGTGACCCAGCCCCAAACCCTGTCTTACCACCTGCTTTCCTGGGCCACCCCACTCCTGGTGTTCCTAGGTCAGTTGTGTCTTCACTGAGCAGAAGCTAAGTTGGAATCGCGAATGTAGGAGATCTATCGGGGAGAAATCCCTGTGAAAGAAAGCTGGAGGAAGCAGGGCTGGGCAGTCCGCCCACAGCTATGTGGTTGTCAGAGCCTGGGCCCTGGTACCAGCTTCTAGCTTAGATGGTGGCTGGGCCATCTGGGGAAGAGCAAGACCTCAGCTCCAAAGCTGAGCTGGACGTGAACAAGATAACAGCTGTGAGCTGCCAACTGGCTTGATCCACACCATTTGTGAGGTAGAGCAAGCAGATGACTCTTAGGAAAACAAAAATTCCACTCCAAAGGTTTGGTTTCTCAATTTCAATATGTCCTGATCACTGAGGTCTGGCTCAGGCTCTGCGCGAGCGTGTGAGCTGGTGGGAGAGACGCGAGTTGAAGGCTTTCCATTTTTCAATGCCATTGGGATTCCCAGCTCTCTGATCACTCCTGGTTAAAAAGAAATGAATTCAGACTTCAAAGGGAAGTACACATCCTCCCTGGAACACCCCGGCCCATAGGAAGGAGAAACAATGGGGTGACATCCTCAGGCCGACTTTTTCTTTTCTGGGAAGGAAGTGGAGATCTCTGGGGCCTGGCAGGGTAACGGAGCCTCCCACCCCCCAAGCTGGGGAGGCTGAGGAGGCCTGGGGCCCAGAGGAAGCTAGAGAGGTGGCCTGGGAGGACTTAATAGGGAGGGGTCTGGAAGGGATGCAGGAGGAGGAAACCCACCCGCCTCCTGAGTATTGTGGATGTTTATCTTCTGCTCTCCGCACTGCTGTCCCCACTGTGCCCTGGGAAGTAGAGACAGTGGGCAGCGGAGGGGTTACCCTGCCAGGCCAGCTCTAGGACACACTGATTAGCATCTTTTCCCAAGAACACAGAGCCGGGGCCAGGGCCCCGGTCTTCTGACGTCCAATCAAATGCTCACCTCAGGAACCAGACTCAGGGCATTAAAAAGAATTTTGAAATATAAGCTCCTTAGTAATTATAAAAATGGACACGTACCTTAAGTCTTCTCTGAGACCTACAGTGCACAGGTGCTGTCTTTACAGACGTGCTACTTGGATGGTACGGAAACTTCAAAGGCACCTGGTGTGGTCCCCAGGGATGGGGATGAGGACCCTGAAGGTCAGGGAGGGAAAGGAACTTAGTAGCTGCCTTTACAATGTGGTCCTTCAAGGCACAGCTCTGGGGTCACCTGTTCCAGAAAGCCCTATGGGAACAACCACCCTGCCCAAAGGCCATGCTCCACTTCGAGACTGTGGTCTCCCAGGCTAACTAACTCCTCTCTCAATTCCAGTGGCCCATGTGGGTCGGGGCACAGAGTCAGGATTCGGAAAATGGGTGTCAAAGGAATGAAGACGGACCAGAGACATTCTCAGGGGCCGACCAGAGAGCTGGGTCTCCCGTGGTTTTCAGAACACAAGAGTCTGACAGCGACATGGCAGCTGGGATGATTATGCCAAGGTGGGGAGGGTGGGCAGGGGGTCAGGCACAGGACAACTGGTGAGCTAGAGAAAGGATCCTTTCTAAAAACCACTATAATTCCCTTCATTACAGAGGAGGGTTTGTCATTTCTAACATGCTGAATCCAGCTGGCAGCTGGGCGGTGCCGAGCTGGAAAGACTAAGAAGAGCCCTGAGCTGATAGGCTGTCTCAACTCTTTCCACCCCTTCGGGGGCTGAACTCCAGCATACACAGGCTTCTTGCAGGCACCATCATAGACATATTCTTGAACCTTCATGTGCAGTCTGAAGAGTGACTGGCCAGCGACAGAGATGAGGTCTGTCCAGAAAGTATCCAGCCACAGGCTGTGAAAAATGGACATTTATTGAAGAAAATACAAGGTACTAGAAACATTGTACACAGGACAATGACACCTCAGTTCCCTTCAAAGTAGGCACCTTGGGACCTCACACAGTTCTCCCAGCATCTCTTCCACTGTTCAAAACACTGTAAAATCCTCTGTTGGAATCACCATCAGCTGCCCCATCGTATTTTCCTGAATCTCATCGATGGTCTAAAATCTCTTCCCTTTCAAAGGTGATTTTAGTTTTGGGAAAAGCCAGAAGTCTCAGGGTACCAAATCTGGGCTGTAGAGAGGGTGAGTCACCTGGGTGATTTGATGTTTCACCAACAAAACTCTGCATGAGACGTGATGTATTAGCAGGCACAGTGTTATGAGGAAGCTGCCAATCACCAGTTGCCCATCGCTGTGGCCTTTTGAATCATCTGAATAACTTTCACAGAAGAATGCTCAAATTTATCATGAAATTTGATGCAGATTTGTTCCTTTACTCACTCAGCCATTTTGAATGTGACGGCCACACAGGACACAGGCTCACTCAATGGTGTCTACCGCCCCCACTGACTAGTACAGTGAAGTCGTCATTGTTCACACATGCGCATTCCAGTCCACTCTCCTTGGCTGCAGGCTACATCGTTGTTGTGAAAACTATTCTCATGACACTAACAACGGCTGGACGTTTTCCGGACAAACCTCGTATTTGCAGACAGACTGAACACTAGGTTTAACAGACGATTGTTTCTTCCCGAAGCCAGTGCAGCCTGATGCCTTTTTGCCAGAGATGTTATTCTGGAGAGTAATGCAAAATTTGTCTCAACGCGAGGAAGTTTTTTTCATATGATTTTCACAGTGTTCACCAGGGTCAGTATGAAATTTACTGAGACGCTGTCCAGCCCAGGGTAATCCTGAGGCCACTCCTGATGGAAGAACCTCCGAAAGGACAGTAGGGTATCCCTGGGAAGAGCTTGGCTGTCTTTACACCCCACCCATCTAGCTGGATTTTCTGATATTTTCCCCAAGAGTATATCTTTAGCTTATTTGCATAATGAGGAGAACTTCATTAAACTTTATTTTCTGTAGTTCCTATTTTTTTACAATGCATATCTCCCATTTTTTCTAAGTAGAAACTTGCTATGTTATAAAACATACTTTTTCAAGTCTCATGCACACCATCCACCCCAGATGAGATTCTGACACTCACCAATGGGAGCCTTCTCGGCGAGTCTTAACCCGCCACCCACTGACCACAGCAGACCACCAGACTCCACAACTAGTGTGGGGTCCCGGGGAGATTCCAGTGGCCCTTGGCAATTAAAAGGCAGTGTGATGCCTGAGAAATGAGAAAAGTGAGACTCAAATTTCAAATGCTGCTACTCTTTCAATGTGTGAATTTGGGGAAATCCCTTAGACTCTGAACTCACGGGTGATTGACAACTGTTTTGCTGATTTCTGAAATACTGTGTCGTGAGAGCTGGCCTGGGGGGCGTGGTGGGTGGAAACTGCAGACCTCACCGAAACAGGTGGGGGCAGGCGGAGGAGGAGCAGCCTGGCCTTGCCCTGCAGTTGGCAATGCTTAGTTGCACATCGTCCCAAAGGGTGGTCTCCAAGGCACCGGCCTTTCTGTCAGCTTACAGAGGCCTTTCCCAGGGAGAAGGGCCTGGGCGTCGCATCTTTGATGTAAGATACAGTTGGCAGTTCTGACCCATAAGGGCTATTGCCTCAGTTTCCCTGTGGCCTATTTAGCTCCCATGGCAGAGGTATACCAACAACTCACCTCCATGTGGTTCTGCTATTGTGGTGAAACCTGGGTGAGCAAAGTTGTCACTCTCATTGGTAATATTAGAGCTAAGTCATCCCATAGAGATCTTATGTGTAATTGTTAATTGTCTTAGGTCACTCCTTCATTGATACAATAATGATATACAATGTTAAAGACAGAAACCAAAGGACAACGGGGAAAGGGAGAAAGAGTAAATAGCCTAGAACTGAACATCAATTCAGTTCCAACCTCCTTTTCCATCTTCATTTCCTCCATCCCTCTTTCCCCGTCTCCCTCCTTCCTTCCATTGTGTATTTATTCCATCAGACACTAAGTCAGCAAATATTCCTGACGACATTTTCTGCATCACGCATTGTTCAGGAAATGGAGACATAGCGGGCATGTTATTCCTGCTTGCAAGGAACTCAGGGTACAACGGGGGACAGGAAACTAGACCATCACAGTGCTCTGCGAGAATTCCCGTGACATATGTAAGCTTCAGGAGTGATGGGGCCACTCGATCCAGCCTTGGGGGAGGCGAAGAAGGGCTCCCTGGAAAACAGGACGGCCAGATTGAGTCCTGAAGAAGGAGCGAAAGGGTGAGCAGAGGCCCACTGGTCTCAGATGTCAGTATATTTCCAGCTGCCACTGCCTGAACCTAAACACCATTGGTTAGGAAATGCACTGTGCCTGAGTAAATGAAATGAATGAATGAATTAGCAAAAGCATACTTTTCCTGTCAGCAACCTCTAAAAATATTTCTTCTCCGGTGTTGTAAATTGCATACAGAGATGTGATAAGCAGTGTTTCTGGGATCAATTTGATCATAGACACAAATTGTTCCTGATTACATTGTGTAGTCCCTTCAATGGCTCCAAAAGTGTATGTTTGCCATTGAAATGGGTAGCACAACCTTCCAGAAAATATAAAGCTACACGAAGGGAGACAGTCCCATGGGCACTGCCACTGTCTAGAAAGACTCTGGAGAGATGCCTCTAGATTTGAGTCTTGATTGATTTCCTAGGATAAAAACTTCTGCCAATAGGATTACAAAAGGCTCTTGTTACTGGGTTTGCTGAGAGCTGGGTCTCAGTGTCTAGTTTTGGGGATGCTTGCACCATAGAAAAAGCGAGGGGGGCAGCCCAGGTCGTGCTGAATCAGTGCAGAGATGAATGGGACAAAACATAGCCTCCCATGCTGGAGACTTAATAGGTGTCGAAAACATAGGGACAGAATAAGATGTTGTTGGTTTGACTCTGGCTCTCCCTCTTTCAAGTGGAAAGACACCAAGTCACTTGATGTTTCTGTGTTTCAGTTTCTCCATCTGTCATTTGGGGGTGATTATTACCTCCCTCCTTATGTCTATTGTGATGTTTGCACAGGACAGGAGATTTAAGTGATGCAATAGTGTCTTGCTATTATTATCAGGTGTCCAGGTTTGGGCTCTCTGTGTTAATTTCCTTCCTATGAATCCTAGGAACCTTTGGGACAAACATTGCTTAGAGGAGAGAGAAAGACTCATAACTACCAACTGGTCTCAGATGAGTCCACGGTCTCTCTGGGAGGCCTTTGGAAGGGAGTCCGTACATTCTGTGTGCCCAGCAGACCTTCCTGCAGGGCTGTGCAAAGGGCATTCTGGGCAGCATGGGACCTGGGCCAG
Source organism: Micronycteris hirsuta (assembly GCA_004026765.1). Taxonomy (NCBI): domain Eukaryota; kingdom Metazoa; phylum Chordata; class Mammalia; order Chiroptera; family Phyllostomidae; genus Micronycteris; species Micronycteris hirsuta. The sequence goes on from PVJI01002395.1 coordinate 71,956, forward strand.
GACTGGGGTTGACCTCAGGTGTCCCCATGGATAGCAGTTAAATCACTCAGGAGAGATCCTATGGAAAACAAGGATCAGAATGCCAGGAGGTGTTGCAATATTATTTCAGAAGATTCATCTGCTTAGTATTATAGTTCCCCTCACTTAACCCTCAGAGGTTTTGGACTCTGTTCTGGTGTGAAAATTTTTTTCTGTTTAGAAAGAGTTCCGCTCATTGCTCATTACTTTAGCAGACTGCACATTGGGAGAACTTGTTTATCCTGCTAAGTGAGTCATCGATATCCTGCTCTATACTAAGCCATGGAATGGTAGACTTGGAGGGATCTCAGGGCTCCTCCAGTTCAGTCTCCTCATTTTGCCAGTTTGGGGAACGGAGGCCCAAAGGGGAGAGGGGTTTGCACGGAGTCACGCCACTGTGGACCTGGTCCTAACAAACAGGTTTCCTGATTCCAAGTCTTACGTGTATTGTGTAAACGTAATAGACATCTACAAAATTTTGGAGGGACTAGCTAGAAAGGAAACCATGTTAGAAATGATAGACGTCATGTTCTAATTTGACATTTCAGCAGCTATGGAAGAAATTCATACTTAAGGAGGGGAATATGACACTTAGTTAAGGAGACACAAATAGAAAATAAATCTGTCATCATTCCACCTAAAAATGTTTGTGTGCTTACTCCCCAGGCACCCTGTGAAGCCCTTGGATATGCAAGAGAACCCTCACCGAGTGGTCTAGGGAGCTCTCGAGTCTCTACATCTTAGGTGGTTCTCAGATCGCTCACCTGAAGTACTAGGGTTTCACAGAGATGCTTCCAGGTCTTCTGTGAAGCTGCAAAGGAGATCCAGGTGGGTTCCAATCTCCCCCCACCCATCCCCATGTCAACTACGGAGCTGCCCTGTTGTCTCCTTCTGTACTGGGACTTCATGTATAGATTGCATTGGAAGACAAGAGTCCTTTGATTAATTCACTAAGTTGGTTCATGCTGCCTTCTTCTATTACTCAGAAAAATCTTCACCTGTAAGTGTAAAAACTCAGCTCACATGAGCTGGAGAGCAGAAGCAATAGAGTTGATTGGAAACTTTTGGCTGCATCAAGTTTTCGGCCCAGCCAGGTCAGGGAGCTCTGGCATCGACAGGGCTGCCCCTCTGTTTGCCACCAAACACGGTAAGATCCAAGAACTGAAGTAAGAACATCAGGCTTGCCTGCCTGCCTGCATTCCTTCCTTCCTCCCTTTCCCTTTCTTTTCCTTCCTTCCTTCCTCCCTCTCTCTCTCTCTCTCTCTCTCTATACTCTGGTTATATCTGCTTCACTTCCTTAGTCACAATCCACCTCCAAATAGCAGGGATATGACTGTTGGCTGCCCCAGCTTTATAACTTCCAGCAGAAAGGAACATTTCCTCTCTATATAGGCATATAACCATCCAGAAAATAATATGGTTTGTTCTGCTTGGGTCTCTTGCTTATCTCTGAATGAATCAGTGGAGGCAGGGGCACAGGGGCACTTGTACTAGTCAGTGCTCAGGTGCCATCTCCTGTGGAGGGGCCTGGGCACTATGATTGACAGTCCCACCCGCACCAAAGATAATGGTCTCATTGAAAGAAGGGATGAGAATGTGCAGGTGGGAAGACCAAAGCTATGGTATGACGCTCTACTACACTCCTGCTTTCTCTTTAAGTTGATATAAGAAATATCTATCACCTTATTGTACTTTTTTTTTCATATTGACTAAATTGCAACAGTGATTCCTGGAAGCTCAAAATAACGCATGGGAAAGATAAAATCCAAACCCTTGATGTCAAGTTAGAAGGGCAAAATGGAACGGTCATCACGTCACTCTTAGATGCGTTAGCTGGGAGGAGACATGCGCACTGCGAACAGAGTTTTCGTCTTGACTTCCCAGCACTCCAGGCAGACAAGTGAAGCGTGGGCCCGTGATCTCATGGTCTAACATTAGAATCTAGTTGCCAAGGGGCAAAAGACATTTTTTTCTCACATTGAGGCCTGGATTTAGTTTGTCATGGACACTTTTGTCTATGAGGCATTTGTGTAGCTTTTTTTTTTTGGTTTGTTTTTGATTTTTTAAAAACCAGTAGATAATTCTCCTACCCAATCTCTGCAACTCTGGATGGTCCTTTTGTAAGCCTTTTGCCAAAAATGAATGGAGACAGCACCTTTTCAGTGGATGTTATTCAGAAAGAGCGCCATGCTCCTAAGAGCGGCGGAGGCTGCTGCGGAAGGTGACTATGCCGGGGGTTAAAGGACCAATGTAGGTGTTTTGCAGCCACATGAAGAACCAGCAACAGCCCTCTTCTCTTCAAAGGGAACCGTTTGTTCTCTGTCTCAATAAAGAATACGGGAGCGTAAGAGTTCATTGTAAATAAGGTCAGTCTCATAGAGAAAGTCACTGCGAAGGGATCATCTCCAGAAAAGTTTGACATCGGTGATAATGCTGGGTGCATGATACTGTGTTGTCATTCTTTGGACAAGACATGCAAGTAGAAAGCAATTTGTTCATTTTCTAGGTGAGAGAATACATGCAAATTCCACAAACAGCCTGGAGCACGCACAACGCAACAGCCCTGAGGGCCCGGCAATCTGGATTCTGTTTCTGCTCTGCCCTTATTTGAGACGTGTCCCTGTCAAGGTCCCTTCTTATTTAAACTTTGTTTTCAAAAGCAGCAAAGCACAAGTCCTGACTTAGGTGATTACTAAGATTTCCTCTGGCTTTAAATGTTCACATCTAAATTATATTTATATATTTAAAAAAATTTTTTAGAACACATCACTTTTTTTTAAAGATTTTATTTATTTATTTTTAGAGCAAGAGGAAGGGAGAAAGAGAGAGAGAGAAACATCAATGTGTGGTTGCTGCTTGTGCGCCTCCTGCCGGGGACCTGGCCCACAACCCAGGCCTGTGCCCTGACTGGGAGTCAAACAGGCAATCCTTTGCTTTGCAGCCCAGCGCTCAATCCACTGAGCCACACCAGCCAGGGCTAAATTGTATTTTTAATAATACAGACTGTAGAAAACTATGCCTACCTATCTGATTATTAAGTGACAATATTGTTATCCACATGGAGCTTTTGGAAATTGGTCTTGTGAATTGGCAATAAATCTCCCATTTGCAAAACACTCTTGTTATTCTGTTTTTCTCTTGACAAAAGTGACATTTTGCTGAGAAAGATTTCGAATGTCTCTTGCTCTTAATAGTTTGCTCTTTATGAACAACCCTCCTCCTCAAGATATACGTACACACACAAGATTCATTTTTCTTAAAGATCTTTTTTCTCTGTAGCTTCTCCTTATGACATGCTCTTGGGTCTGCCTATCACCGGAGCTGTCCCCCACCACTCTGCCTGGATAGCGGGCACCCCAGAGTGCAGGTTCGCTCTCCCTGGCTGCCGAGAAGACACCCCAGCACAAGAACCAGACTTACCCTTGGAAGCTGGTTCCCCGCCTCCACGAGGAGGCACGTGTTGAAAACAGGGAAGAAAGGCTTCATCTAAAAAGAGTGAGCTTCTGCTCTCAGTTCTGCCAATGAGCTAACTCGGTGTGTAAAATTTGCTGAGCTTGATAGGTCATCTGACGGTTTACAGCGCCCTTCCACGCATGTTATTTCCCACGGCCTTCACAAACAGCCCTGTGGATGGGCAGTGCTCACCGTACACTCTAGATGAGGCTGCACAGGCCCAGAGGGCTCACTGAAGGCCGAGACAGCTCTTGGGGAGGAAAAGGAGAGGAACCAGGGCCAAGTCCTTCTCTCACCAGCTTGCTGCAAGAGTGGGGGCTAACATTTTCAGTCCCTGGGACTCAGTCTCCTCGCGGGTAAACCAGGGACCATAACCCCAGTCCACCTAATTCACAGGAATGAGTGTGTTCCGAGAACACAAATGCCATTCATTTTCTGCCCACCAGAATCCAAGTCTATTTCAATAGCTCAGAAACACGGTCAAATATCAAAGGCCTGAATTTAGCAACTCCGAAAGCCCAAAAGGGCCAAACACCACACAAGCTCGGCCTTCTCCTTGGAACAAGGTGGCATTAAGGAGGAAGCCCAGCGCTGACCTAGGACTCCATCCAGGGGGACCGGAGAGCAGAGGCATGAACTGTGCACTTGCAAGTCCGGTGTGGTTTGAGACTCCATTTGCGAAAAGACGTTACTGACGACGCAGGAGACACATTTTTGTGGCTACAAGAAGTAGAGCTGAAATAGGAAAAAAAAAACTCATGCATTTGAAAATCTTACAAAAATAACAAATGAATAAGTTATTGAAAAACATCGGAACATGTTCTTTCTCAGTGTAACTCTTGAGTTCTCTTCCTGCAGCTATTGCTCTTAGTCATCTTCATTTTTTTTAAGGTATTTATTTGGAGTCTGTTGCTTCTGGCTTTTCCCAAGACAGCATCTGAGCACCGCCTACCCCCTCAGCCTTCAGCCTGGGCCTGTGCTGTCTCTCAGATCCCCCCCCCTACCCCGTACCGCCTCCCAGAACCACCCACACCCCCTTCCTCCACCCCCTACAGGAAGCTGGTGAGAACCCCTAGCCTCCTATCACCAGGAACTGACCTTCAATTCCGCCCATTGACAATCACTCGGTCTTATTCCTCTGATACAGAGTGCTTGACCACTTACATTGGTTGATCCCTATGGTTTACAGAGGGTTGCCAGATTTAGCAAATAATAATAGAGATACCAGTTAAGTTTGGGTGTCAGAGACACAAATAATTTTTAGCATAACGCTGTCCTGGTGGTGCTCCCATTCTACGGAGCAGGAAACTGAGACGCCGAGGGGGAGGATGCTGTCCGTGATCGCGCAGCCAGGCGGTGATACGGCCGGGATTTGAAGGAGGGCCGGCTGACCTCAAAGCCCAGGCTTTGCCGTGGCCCTGTGCCACCTCTGTTAAATGTAACAGTGTATCCTCGGCACTTGACAGTTTTCAAAACACTTTCAGGTGCCTGATCTTAATTAGTCTTCACAGGAACCTCTGAGATCAGCTCCACGTTTCATTTGTTCGGAGACACTTTTTTCTTCTTTTTTAACACTTTAAGCTCTCTGAGTTCAGGATGCATTTTACTGTCTGTAGTGTGTCGGTCTAACTGGCAGAATTTTTTTTTCCTCAGAAGAGCAGAAAATAATGGCATCTTGGATTCCAGTCAATGAAATGCTATTATGTATTTTCTGCAGCTGAAGAAAGAGGCCCAGGGAGCTCTGGTCTCTAGAATAAGGTGGCAGACACTATAATTAAACCTGTCTTCCTGACCTTCTCCTCCCCTCACGTTGAAAGGAAATGACACAAACTTTGTCCTCAAGACACACAATGGAACAAGGGTGGGTTCAGGGAAGTCTGCCAGATATGAGATTTCTAGATGGGGGTGGAGTCCTGCACTCCCTTTCCCTAAGTTTTTGTGTCTGTCTAGAACTTAAAGACTGGCCATTTAAATGAAGGATCTGGTATAGGATGGCTTCCCTGCTTTTGTCTAAATCTTCCAGAGGAATAGCACCGAAGAAAACTACAGCTAGCTGCCTGTAAGGCGAGTGGAAGATTTGAAGAAGTGGGAGACAGAAGCCCGCCTTGGGAAAGCCATCCCGGGCCTGGCCCGCCGGCTGGAGGGCGCTCCCCGAGATGCGGGCTGCCGGCCCCAGCCTGGTCCTGGCCCAGAGGCTGCGCGACTCAGGGAGCCTTCTGCCACCGCTTCCTCTTGGAGCCTCGCTCTGCAGTCTAGACTGAGCTGGAGGCGCTCATTCTTGGTGCCGGGCCCACATTTCCCAGCTTGTATTCACAGAACCTCATTCCAAGTGTTGTACTCCTGGGCTCAAAACAGCTAATATCAGGAGGGAATCTTCATTAGGGAAGAGAAATGCACTTTGCAGAAAAAGGAGGAGGAGGAGGAGGAGAACAATCCTGCACTGACTGCAAGCAGAAAGGTCTGAGACAGAATTGATTTACACTTTCAGAGCTTAAGAAGCAAAAGACATCTGCCAGAAAGATGATCACTTCAGAAGAGAGGATATGAAGGTTCTAGAATTAAAGGCATTCAACATGGTCTTTCTCTTAAAGGAAAAGAGCCTAAAACTAGAAGGACCTAATGTACAACACGGTGACTGCAGTTAACAACACTGTATTGTGGACTTGGAAGCTGCAAAGAGAGTAGAGGACAGAAGTCCTTACCCCTCCCAGGAAATGGTCACATGTGACCAAGGGATGTGTTAATTCCTGTGGTAGCCACTGCCCAGTGCACACGTGTATCAAACCATCACACTGTATGCCTTAAACTTACATAAGGCTATCTGTCAATGATACCTCCATAAAGCTGGGGCTGGGGGAGAGCTTATTCCAGACCAGAAGCCCGTCTGCAGGTTGCCCTCTGTGTTGGTAATGGGCAGATGCATTACACTTGCCTAGGGCCTCAGTAATAACTCACATCACCTAAGCTCACCTCATGCTTCCTGGTCAATGTTAATGTTCTCGTTTGAGAGACAAAGGAGCAGAGGCTCAAAGTCATCAGTGACCTTGCTCAAGTTGACAGGCTGTTTACGGTAGAGTTGGCAGCGGAGCCCAGGTCTTGTGACTCCAAGGGCTGTGTTCTGTTTACTCCTTGCACCCATAGCTACGAGCACCTCAGGAAATAAGAGAAAGAGATCAAGTTTTGTTGGGTGAACTTGGGAGAAAGTTAGTGAGGGTTAGATAGAGTGAAATGAGAGTGGCAGAGCCTGGAAGGGGCTTCAGAACTTGCCCTGTGTCCTGCAGCTACTGACCTGAGGGAGCGTTTAGAATGCATATGGGCAGGAAAGGGAGAGGTCAGCTTCAGCAAGGCCATCTCAGGGACAGCTGGGGGCTTAATGTAAGAACATAAAGGCTTAGTTAGACTAGGGAAGAGGTTCTGGAACAAAAGACCTTTGATAGTGAATTAGAGGGTTAGGAAGAAGATTATTACCAAGATTCCTTCAAGAATCTCAATGCAGAAAAAGTGTTTTCTTTTTTTGTTTAATAGCATTCTACTTCCTGCAATGTAGCCACAGTTGCACAAAATGGCACAATGGAAAAAGAAAGACGTGTAGGATCACGCACAACTGGGCTACCCCACTTACTGATTTTTGACCCGAGACAAGGCATCCAGGCTTCCTGATGACCAGCGTCTTCATCTGTAAAATGGAGGTGGTAACAGAGCCACCTCTCTGAGATGCCTTCCAGGGTCGCGCGCACATTGCCGATCAGTTCAGTTTCTCCTTGGGCTCCTGAATTGGGCGCTGGTTCTGTTACAGCCCCTCACTCCGTAGTTTAGTTTTTTCACCTGTCTCCCCTTTTTGTCTCCTGGCTCCTTGACATCAATGTCTGGCAAAGAACAGACTCTCGAAGTGGCATGTTGGGAATGAGGATGCAGAAAAGATGGGAAAGAAAGGATTTAGTTTCGCAAACTCTAGAAACCTAGAGTGCTCCCCCCTCCCTTTACTCGAAGGCTATCAGCCTTTTCTCCCCTCCCAACCTCCACACCCGGGTCACAACCCCGGCCTCCAGCCCACATGCACATGAAGTCTAACGGGGACGGCTTCAGGATGAATTGGAAAGTATCTTTTCACTGGGGAGTACTGCATTTACAATAATGAAACATTGGTGGCTTTCAGTTGACAATGGTCTTTAGCTTTCCTTGTCATCTCTCTGGAGTCTAGTGACAACCTGCTATGATGAGAGAAGAGCACGTTTTCATTGTACAGATCAGGAAGCTGAGTCTCAGGCAGGCCACGCGGTTACTAGTGACACAATTGGAACCGGAAGCCAACATGTCTGACTCCCTGTCTCTATGCCTTCCTGTGCCTCAAAGATGGCGCCAAGCTAAATACGTCTAAAAACAATGATAGTGGTGTAGTGTCCCCAGCACCCTGGCTGTGAGTGGGCTCCCCTGGTGAGGATGGGAGCGCCACACAGACCTCATGTTCTGCACACTCATCTGACAGGCTCAGAGGAGAGCGGTCTTGCAGCCCTGACTCGGAAGCTGAATCACTGTGAGCCCCACTGTTGGATGGAAAAGAATGGCGTGGGTGGTCGCATCCCAGACAGAAGACTCTCGGCCAGATGGAGATGCGCCTGCAAACTTGGATGGGGCTCCGGTTGTTGCCGGATCCCTGGTATTGCTCTCTTTTGATTAAATAGATGGTGGAGGAGGCAACAGCCAGGAGGTGCCCACCACTCATGGGAGTCCCTGGACCCCTCAGGTGGGGACAGCTCCAAGGGTGATCAGCAGCTGGGCCAGCCGGCGGGGAGAGGCTGGGGCACCAGGAAGTACAGACACACCAGTTCTTTGTAAGGAAATTCAGGCAGTAACTACAGTGTGGCAGAGATGCTATTTATACAACACCCATCTGCCGAACATTCTGGGTGCTTCCCTCCAGACACACAACTCAAATACAGCAAGTTCTCATGCTGAAGCTAAGGGCTCCCTCTGTCACGGCTGAAGTGCCCACCGGTGTCCAGTCCAAAATGATGCTACTTGGATGGAGGACTATTTGGAATGACTCACTCTGGCCCTGGTATAATCACGATAACGATCAGGACGGCCTCAATATTCTGCACTGTGTGCTAATCATCAGTAGGTATCGTCACACTCATATATGGGAGGGAATGCGGGTTCACCAGGGTTAAGTGACTCACCCAAGGTCACACGGTGCTGACTGGTGGACCTGCGACACTGCTGCCTATGCCGGGGTCACTCAGCCAGTGGGTGACCGAGTGCAGTTAGAACCAGGTGACTGACCTCAAAGCCCAACCAGGCTCTGTTTCCCACCCTGAACCCCATGCCCCACCCCCCCAAACTTGCCAGCTACTTCCTGCTCCTCTTCCCAAGTCCCCAGAGGAAGAGAACCCCTGAGAGTCATCCCCAGAGGGAGGTGGTGAGATTGTTGCTCCTGCTGGCCCAGCACTGAAGTTTCAGATGGCTTCAGTCCTCTGGAATGTGTAAGCAAATGTTCTGCTTTTATCTTTGGCAAATCCAAGTGCATATTTCATCTTCACAAAGCCTGACTGGGACCCTGATCACCAGGGGCCCCTCCTCCTGTCACCTCCGCTTCATCCGCTCTTTCTCTGCCTGAGCACACCAGGCAATGCCAGCGGCACATGCGTCCGCTGCAGGACCCGGAGCCCTGGCTCCTCGCTGCTCCTCCACCCCGAAGGGAATCCTCTGGGAGCCCGGTCAGGGCCAAGAGAAGATCTAGGAAGCCATCTGTTTGGGTTCGCCCCCAACCCTGTCTAGGATGGAAAGAAAAGAGCCAGAGACAGGATCTCAGAATCCCGTTGAGTCCATTTATAGACATGAATGAAAAGAGAAAATTATGGATCTATAAATCTAACCAAATTTGGAAAAAGTCCCAGGAAAATAAGCACTAAGTGCTTATAAATTACTTTAATCTGATGAGAAGGAAGGAGAGGAGGGACCAGGGGAGGGAGGAGGGAAAAATGCATAAAGGAAGCCAGCATTCACTGAGCATCCTGTGTGGCTCACCCTGTGTTGGGTGCTCTGAACCAGGATGAGAGGCAGACTGTGTTTGTAGTTCAGATTCATCATCCAATGATGTGTGATTTTTGGCAAGTCATTTCTCTCTTAGGACTTTGGTTTTCCATTCCAAAGAGTGTTGGGGCAGATGATCTCCAAGTTCCTATCCAGGCCTGTGACTTTAGAGACATGGAGCCTTCACAGACCAGCGAGTGTTTCCTTCTGCAATGACTGTGAGTCAACAAAAGCAGGATCCACACCTCATCATTTCACACGAGGGCAGCTGCAGTCCTGGAATGCATGGTGTTCTTTCTTCTTATCCGGGCCAAGAATCTGGCCACTAGCCTGGGAAAGACACCATGTCATTAGTAGATCTGAGTCACCAGTAAGGATGTGAGGGAACCAAGTAGGTGAGAGGAGATCAGGTAGGAGAAGAGGGAGCGAGGAAGCCAGAGGAGATAGGACATGTGAGGTGACAGAAGCAGAGAGTGACCAAGATGTGCCTGTAAGGACAGACCTTGGAGGCCAAATCTGTCACCAACACAAGTTTGCTTTATTTAGGGGGATCACTAAGTACAATGGACCAAGATGGGAAAGCAAGGTGCTCCTTGAGGAACAATGGGGTTACCCCTGACAAACCCTTGGCATGTTGAAAATATCATAAGTCAAAAATGCATTTAAGACACTTAACCTACCAAACACCATAGCTCAGTGTGGCTTACCTTAAATGTACTCAGAAAACTTACACTAGCTTACAGTTGGGCAAAATCATCTCGCTGCTGTGGCCCAGGGTCATGAGAGAGTACCCTATTGCATAGCACTGGCCCAGGAAAAATGCAACATATGAAGTATGGCTTCTACTGAATGTGTATTGCTCATACTGTTGTAAAATGGAAAAAAAATTATAAGTTAAACCATGCTAAATCAGGAGTCATCTATGCTGTCAAAGGATTTGGGTTCCAGTCCCTGATCTGTGACTGACACATAGACATGTCCCTTTATCTCTTCCTCTGTACAATCAGGGATATGCAGGGCCTTTTCAATGACCTTCTTACACAATAGTATCTTGGTCCATTACTGTGGTGCTTTGCAGAGTGCCTAGGACTACTTAATATGAACAACTCACTCTGCCATGTTGATTTTCTAACCTCTTATCTTTCTCCGAGGACCCAAGTCATTTTCAACAAATAGTGACCCTCTTACAGATGGCTGGTTTCAGTGGAGTGTCCCCTCTTCCAGAGTGACAGGGTGCTACACTAAGCTTCCCTGCTCACCCACCTCACCCCACCCCACTGACTCTTCCGTACCATATCCGAGTCTTCCTGTCCACTGCTTGGATAACATACGCAGAGTGTGTTGCCAAGGAGATTCCTGGATCAACTGGGAATTGAACTAGATGTTATTTGAGAGTTCCTCTAATTTTGACATAGAGAGATCGGAATCTTTTTTCAGAACCAGGAGACATCTTTAGAATATTGAAAAATAAATATGTGGCTATGGCTTATTTTATTTTATTTTATTTATTTTTTGTATAACTAGGTAATGTATTGAGAACACTAGTTGGGGAACCTCAGAAAACAAGGAAGTAATGAAAAGGTAGAAAAGGAAGAAGGAAAGAAGGAAGGAAGGGTAGGGAAGGAAGGAGAGAGGAAAGAAAGAGAAAGAAAGAAAGAGAGAAAAGAAGAAAGAAATAGAGAAAGGAAGGAAGCAAAGGATTGAAAGAAGAAGGAAATGAGAGAAGGAAAGAAGGAATGAAAGAAAGTAGGGAAGAAGAGTAGCATATAAAGAAGGACACAGGGAGAGTGTAAATAAAAGATGTAAAGAGGAGAAAGAGGGAAGAGAAAGGAGGAAAGAGAGAAAAAGGAAGAGAGAGAGGAGAAGGGCGAGAGGAAAGGAAACCAGAGACCAAAGTGCCCCCGGAGGACATGTTTGCAGGCTGAGATCCTGCCGCCCCCCATGCACAGGCACCCGCCCCCCATCCCCATGACTTCCTCTGAGACAGAACTTCCCCGGCTGCGGGGCTGGCGTTCAGCACGCACTCACTGCTGTTTCTAGGGGATGCTGCAAGTGGAATCACGCACCCTGTTCTCTTGCCAGTGCTGTACCCAGAGAAACAGGCTGCTGGAGTGCATGGTTTGGTTGATGGCTTGCTGACCTCTTGGACTGCCTGTGGGCTTGACTGCATTTGAACGCAGCAAAGCCGGAGAGAACGCGGGAGTGAGCACTCCAGGCACAGCTCCTGATTGCCATAAGGAACCTAAGCAAAGTGGTGGAATGGTAGGTACAGCAGAGACAGTTTGGAGAAGGGAGGTAGCAGAGCCCTGTGCAAAGTTCCTTCAGAATCACCTTTACTGATTTTGTTAAAAATCATTTAATCCACTTCTTTTGACATAAATGAATCCTGAGCTTTGGCATCAGACAACCTCAGATGTAAACCCTACTTTATTCCCTCTTGAGCAAATAATTTAATCTTCCAGACTCAGTCTTCTTATCTGTTCAATGGTTGTAAATACTTGCAGAGCTTGCGAGAATTAGAGATGGGCTGATTGCTTCCTGGTGTGCCGACTGTCGCTCAGTGGATGCTCTGCAAGCCATTCGAGCATCTGAATCTATGTATTTTTCATATTTCCACCTGAGTAGGTGCACCAAAGCATATAAATTATGGGAAAACAATTATTTATTTTAAAAGCTAAACAATATCTTATGTGACCAATGTATTCAGTGACCAAGGTGCCTACCAAGCATGTTAATTCACTCGCTGAGAGCAAATGGTATTTTAGCCTCATGTCTTCCCTGCCAACCGCCCGGTGACTTAGCTACAGTGACAGCTTTACCTGCATTTTGCACGTCACTCACACTGGTGCTTCAGGTGTTCACAATGGAAGCCTATTCACGATGCTTTTCCCCATCAAGTTGAACTCCAGTAATTTGCTTTCTTAATGCACCGTTTTTTACTCTCTTCGGCACAATTTTGGTTTCCTTTCTTAAAGGTTTGAAAATTATTTTTGTATTCTTCCACTTCCTGCCTTTTCTTACCAATTTCTCTAAAGAGATTCAGCTGTTTACACCATCTGGTCAGAATCTCAAGAATTAGAAAAATGGTTTTAGTGATAAGAAGTTTCGTCTGAAAACGCTTCAGGTACGCGGGTGGGAATGGAGATTCAGAGGACAGAACTCTCACTCCGTGTCCCATCGTGTGAAGCTATTGTTTCAAGTAGGAGGGGTTGGGGTGGTGTCACGCAGCCGGCGCCCGTGCGTGGAGAATATATACAACCCACCAGGAGTGAGGAGCTCAGACCGTTAATTCTATCTCCGCCTCTATTTACAGCGAGACCTTGGAATGCACATAGTCCTGCAGAGCAGATCGTATTATTCCAACTTTATGGATGAGAACTGAGATGCAGAGTTGTTACTTTTGGCTCAGTATCATGTTTCAACCAGAAAGACCAGCAAGTATTCAAAACTAGCCTTTTTGGTCTCCAAACCAAGAGCTCCAAGGTCCCACTTTGAAGGAGCCCGATTGATGTGTCTGCCTGCACAGGTTTGACTCCCCTGGCCCTGCTGCCTGCTCCTCTTGGTGTGTGCCCGGCTCCGCTAAAAGAAATTTGGCATATGTGTTCCATTCGTGGGCTTCACTCACTCTTAGGTACCATCTGAGCTTTCATAAACGTTATTCAATCAACTTTACCCAGGCACAGTCTTGTGCCAGACATAATCTAGGCACTCTGGATAAAGATATGAAAACGATAACATTCTCTCACATTGTGAATGTACAATAGCGAAAGCTGTGGAGAGGCAGAATAGAAGCAAACCATTCAATAGATAATTTCAGATAAATGAGATGAAATTCAGTAGTTTCTGAAGCCTGGGAAGTGAGTAATCTGATTTTTGTTTTCGGAGATACCACTCTGGCTTCTGTGGGGAGCATGATTTGCAGGGGCAGGGGAGAAACCAGGAAGGTTGCTTCCGGTTCCTGCAACCCAACAGGCAGGAGAGGATGGCAGCTTTGTCTGGGTGGCAGCAGTAGAGAGCGAGAACTGCAAGGTTTCAGGATGCGTTTCCGACAGACAGTGCATTCTGATGACTGGATGTGGTTGATGGCTGGTCCTTCTTCTAATGATCTCAACAGATAATTTCTAAAAGTCAGATAGAATGCATAGCCAGAAGGAGGCTCACAGGAGCTGAAGGGTGAGAAGGATTTGCAAAGGATAATGAGAGACAACAGACAGAGAGAGAGGGGACCAGCAGAGACCTGATTGTGAAGAAGGGTGAGTGAAGTGAATGGTCACCAGCGTCAAATGATGCTGGTGATCCAGTAAAGAAGAAGAAATGGAAAAGAATTAGCTCAATGAGTAGGAGAGATAGGGATTCGATTATTGTGCCTGGTTCAGTGAATGTGTGTTCAAGAAGGGGAGTGAGAAAGTCAAGTCACACGGGAGAAGGGTGACTAGGACGAGGAAGAAAGTGATGCAGGGTAACGAGAGGAGAATGCAAAGCCAGGTCTCTGTGCTGCACCTGACGACGCAGCCAGATGTTAGATCGAAGTGCCCGAGGGGGTGGCAGAGACTAAACCACAGCAGAATGCTTCTGTCCCACAGAGAAATACTTACCTTCTGAGGCAGTGTGACCCCTTTCCTCTCAGGAGCCCTCTCTTCTCTTTCTGAGTTTTGGGCTCCTCTCCCTCTCTCTCCACACCCTCCTTCTTCATCAAGTTCGAAGTGATTGCTCAGAGCCAGCGTTAGAAAGGAAGCCTGCCGATGAGATAGCTTTGCACGCAAGTGTTGGTGAAGAAAAGCCTTCACACGTTCCTTGTGGTGTGTGCATTTTTTTGAAAAGCAGCATAAGTAAACCCAACTGACATTCTAATAAGTTATGTGTTTTTCAGACAATGAGAAAGGTGATATAATAAGTCTGGGAGAGGTGGACTGAATTCAGTGATTTATGACCAGAGAACAGGTAGGTATCTGGCTTAAAACCACTCCAGGAACATCCACTTTGCTCCATCATTCCTGAACTTGGGCCTGTTCATCTAGAATCTGCTTCTTGAGAGCCCTTAATTAGAAAATGTGCCTGTCTTTAAGATTGGAAGAATCCCACTCAATACGCATTTTATCAAGTGCTCTAGATAGGTTTTTTTTTTTTTTTTGCACTCTTGTTTGGGGGGATGTGGAGGATCCAAAAGCACTGCTGGGAGGCTGAACAAGAAAAACAGGAGGATTCAATTAGAAAGAAAGCTTCAGCATCATCCCCTGGGACCACCCTGCCTCATTCCTACAAGAGATTCCATCTTTGAAATGTCTTCTCTACAGAACTCCCATCCCCCACCCCTTGAAATTTCGCAGCTGTGATACAGAGGGACTTTGAAGGGCCGCAAGACAAGAGGGATTTTTCCTTCCTCCGTGGTCATACTTCACAACCAGTTCCCAAGTGGTATTAATAAACATTTAAACTTCAAAAACTTAACTTGACATTTCTACATCCTTTCCACTGGGGCTATGTTTTTGTCTTTGTCATTACACAAATAATTCCTTGTGGTACATGTGGGACTAAAATGGTTCACATGCCTCTGGGTTTGGAAACAGGTATGTTTGTTGTTAAGTTTCTGTAGGTGCCCGGGAAGTATCAGAGTAGTCACTGTTGCTCCAGGGATAAGCATCCAGGGCTCTGAGTTCGAAGACTGGAGACTCTAGGATCGATACGTGGGGTACAAGGGATAAAAGGGCCAGTATTCTTCTGCCAAAGGGCCAGATGAGATGGGCCAGTGATTCAGGGGGTGTTTCCTTAAAACCTTAGCACCTTTCATTTGAATCCCAGATATACCACAGACTACTTGAGTGATTTTGAGCACGTTATTTAATCATTCTGACTTAGTTTTCACTCCTGTAAAATGAGTGTCGCATTGGAAATTTCAGATAAACAAAATCACATGTTTGAGACAATAACTGATGAATTGTAATAGCAGGGTCTCTGTGTTGCTAGTGTTTAACTTTATTGTGGTTGCCTAGGTTAGATCCATAAGCTCATGGACTTGACTGTACCTCTACCCAATGCTGATGTGCTAAGTAAATAGTTCTGCACTAGTAAGGAACTCAGAATTTAAGGACACAGAGCCAGGTGAAGGAGTTTGAGAGCAAGACACTTCAGTTTTCTAAAGCTGAGTGTTAATTATGCCATTAACCTGATGAAGAACTTCTACTTGTCCCCGATCACATTCAGAATAAAATCCAAGTGCATACAATCATAGTCAGAATTGGCTCCTGGCGAGCTCCAGCCTGGTGTGACCCCACATTCCCTCAATATCCTGTTACTTGTCTCTCCAGACGGTCTCAGGGTTCCCTTTCTACCCTGACTTTGCACTGTCTGTTCTCTCTGCCTGTGTTGACCCACCCATTCCAGGAACAGAAATTTCCCCTTTAAAACTGGGCTCTGTGGTTTGTGCTACAGTGAAGCCAACCTTGATGGGTTAAGAGCCCTTCCAAGTTCAAACTTCTTGCTGCCCTTGACCCCACTTTAATGGTTATTCTAGGGTTGTGAGCTTGCTAGACTGTGGACATGTTAGTGGAGAGAAGTCAGTGTATGTCAGCTCCTTGTTTTGACCCTAGTACCTAGTCTGGAAAATATTTGTTGAATCACTTGGTTTTCAGCCCATAGAATAATATTTCACACAGTGTGGTCCTCAGACCACCTGCCTCAGCATATCCTTGGGGAACCTGTTAAAGCTGGGAGGTTCTGAACCCCACTCCAGGCTTACAGCATCTCTGCAGCGGGACCCTGACATCTGCATTGTTAACGAACTTCCCAGGTAGTGATAGCCACCCTGATGTTGAGAACCACTCACCGCCATAGCAGACAGCAGTGGGCACGGGCTGCTGGAGGCAAACATTGGCAAGTTCTGAGAGATTGATGGATGAATGGGGGAGTGGGAAGTAAGGACCATTTTCACAGAGAGCGTTCTAGTTGATAGCCATAATAGTGTCATAGATAGTCATGATAACGACACCACGTCCTCAAGAAAGTTTATGTCCGGTAACCTCTCATAAGAAGGAATAGAAGTCTATAAATCATTTTAGGACGGTTTCCACCCCAAATGGAAAAGCTGAACATTTTTAAAAGCTGAAAAATAAATAAATTATTTGGAATATGAACTCATACTAAAAATGTATGGGTGAACTTTGTAGGGAATAATTAATGTACAGCATAGACACAAAGTTCATGATAGGCAGTTCCTTTTCCCCCTTGCCACTCTCACCAATCGGCCTCACCAACTGAGCCAAACAGAGGGGGAATCCAGCAGAAACAAACGACCCTAGAGTCAGTGTGTTTAGTTCACAGTAGACGGTGCATGAATGGAAACCACGGGGTTTTAGAGGCTGGCAGACCTGAGTTCAAGTCTCACGCCAGCTCTTACTCACCCTGGGTCACCGAGTATCTCTTTCTTCCCCTCTGAAAGGGCAGGTGATGTGTTAATTATGCAATGGGTATGATAATGACATCTAAATGCCATGCATTTTACGTATATTGCTATTAAAAAAAACAAAACAAAACTGTTTTTATACCCTAGATAAGAAAACTGAGACTTGAAGACAGTAGGATTTTTCCCACAGTGACTTAGATAACAAGTATTGGAGCTCAACTTTGATTTCAAGTGTTCACGGTGATGAATGGAACACTTACCAGTGCTGGGGAGGATCTCAGGGAATGCCAGTTCTTCCTTTCCCATTGCTAACAGGATTCTAAAGAATAAAACAAAATGCATGGGGTGTCTCAGGTCTCCTTCAAACCGTGTTTTTGGCTGCACCACAGAAGCAGCCAGCATCTCTCCCGGCTTCTCTCCATCTGGAAATCTTAAACACGTCTGTCTCAGGGCACAGGTGACTGACGTGGTAGGGAAGGCCAGCTGCTGAAAGATTGACCCCGAAGGTGACCGGGATCAAAGTGGATGAGAGCTTTGTAGATCAAAGGCGTTGCCTCCCCCATGGAGTGACCCCGAGAGGCAAAGTCAGGGCAGCCGACAAGCCTGGGCTGCTGGAACATTGCGCTCCCATCAGTTCATGTTCTAATTAGGCAGCCAAGTGCATCAGCAAAGGCTTCTGGGTGGTCTGAGTGGGACTCTCCAGTTGCTAACCATGGCTCAGCTCCGATGGGAGGTCCCCAGGAATGCAGAACAGTGGTCAGGCCCAGCCAGGGAGACAAAACCCGCGCCACTCGGAGGATGCAGTCGGCTCCCAGCCCTGTGCTCATTATGGGTTTGTAGGCTTATGTTGTCTTCAGGATCCTGTTTCAAAAGAGCTGGTGGTTGCAGCCCTGGCAGGGTTGTCCAGTTGGTGGGAGTGTCGTCCTGTGCACCAAAAGGTTGTGGGTTCAATTCCCTGTCAGGGCGCATACGTCGGCAGCAGGTTCAATCTTCGGTTGAGGCACATATCGGAGGCAACCAATCCGTGTTTCTCTTTCAAATTGATGCTTCTCTCTCTCTGCTCCCATCTGTCTCCCTGTCTCTCTTTCTAAAATCAATAAATATATCATATATTCTCAGGTGAGGATGAAAAATAATAATATAAGAAGAGCTGGTGGTTTCAGAAGTAGGGTTGAAAGACGAGGTGCTCAGACCCCCCAAACCATTTTCACTTCCCAGCCTTGGGGTGCCAGCCTTGGTAGAGAACCTGTCTTTTGAAGGTCTATGTAGGTAGATCCATTGGAGAAGTCCTTCCACATTGATGCAGAGAAAAAGCTCTGTTACTCAGTGCTTTCTGTCATTCAGATCCTCACATACTTTGCGGGGGGTCCTGATTATCCCCATTTTACAGAAAATAACAGTGAGGCTCAGGGAAATGGAAGGACTTTCAGCAGAATGCATCACTTGGAAGTGGAGGTACTAGGGCCTAGATCAGTAATTTGGATTCCAAACCCCCATTAATTATCAGGTGCTACAACAATGTATGACAACCCACCACGAACCCCCAGTGACAACTGTCAGCATTTATTTCTTCTCATTATTCTACAGGTGAGATGTGAAGGCTACTGATCTGAACCAGCTTTGCTGGTCAGGGCTGAGCTCATTCCCGGGTCCTTGGTTGGCTGCTGGGTGGCTGGGGCAGGGAAATTTTGAATGGTCTTGGCCAGGCAGACCGACCCCTGCACCTCTGGATGCTCAGCCTCCAGCATGCCAACCTGGGCTTGTTCTCTGGCGATGGCGGGCTCCATGGGCAAGGGCACAAGTGCACAGGCCTGGGTGCCTAACTGTCATGCTGTCCCATGGTCACTGCTGGTAGATATTAATAAAAGAAAGGGACACAAAGGGAACTGGATGTTGAGATTAATCAACTGCAGAGCACGAGCCTGTTTGCTTCACCAGGAAGCTACAGCTTCACACTCCAGGGATCACAGCGTTGATCGGCGAAGGGGTCAACACACACCCTCCCTCATCCCCTCCAATACCAGACTGCCGGGGTTAGGTGGGGGACAAGGAGGGCATCAGAGGGAGTCAGGCACATGCACAATAGAAGTAAAACACAGGGCAGGGGGCAGTGCTGGACATAGAGACCTGTCAGTCTAACTTGGCGGGGGGACCTTCAAAAGCCCAGGAGAGCTTGGGGAGTTGATTGGTTCTTTGGAGAAGGCACCTGGTCCGTCCCCAGGCCAAGCTAATATAATCCCAGGGAAACAAAGTATCTCTCTCTCTCGTTCATGACTGCACTCGCCCCACGTATTCGCGTGTTTTCTCTCACCCAGGACACATGACCATGTGGGTCTAGCAGCTACTGGGGTCCACAGCAGACTGCATGGGCCCCAAAGGACTCAGCTTTAACATGAGACAGAGACTCTGGACTTTGTTTTCTGTGTTGGCCTTGCTGAGGACATGGTTGGATTTTTTTGCACAGCAGGATAGATGGAGATGGGACATCGAAAACCCAGGGCACTCTTCTGCTTTTGCATCACGAACGAGTTTTGCCATACCACAGTATCCCATGCATAGGTCCTGGAATGCTTTCCTTGCAATCTCATGGAAGAGCCTGTTTTCCACGGACAATGCCATCCACCTCATCCTACTGGCCAGCACAGGACTGAGTATCGTGTTGTATCTGTGTTGAATATATTTGGTAGAATATTCAAACATAGAAAAATAGATCCCATCTCTAGATTGCAGGAGCTCAAAAGGCATACTTTCTAAGTTGTTGTTTGGGTATAGAGAGGCCATTAACTGGGGCAAGCCTTAAAGCGATCATTTTACAAAAAAAAGCTCTTATCTCTCTACTCCACCAGGGTGCCACTCATGTAGAACATTGCAGAGCTTTGTACAATTATTTTTAGTAAAGAAGCTAGTTTTTCAATATTGCCTTTCTCTTGGCTTAAGTAACACATATGCTAAGTTGAAAGATGCTTCGCAGATTAACATCAAATGTATTCTTGCTATAATGGACCCCTAACACAAAACGGAAGAAAATGTGGCGTGCGATGCTGTACAGTCACTGTGTTTTAGGGTTAGAGATGGAGACTTTCAAGTTCAAAGACACATTGCCATAGCACCTAACTGACTTTAAGATAAATGCAGAGCCCTCTGTTTGGTGCTTTGGAATGGATGTTACCCATCTGGCCTCATCTTCCCTTCAATCCTATCTCCAAATAAGTCCACTCTCCTCCCTGCTTCCTTCCTCAGTCCTAAAGTGATCTGTTTTCCCCGAACACTGCCTCGCTCTCACGGTCTTCACCTTTCTGCACATATGGTGACTTCTGCCCGAGCATCCTTCCTGTGTTCTTTCTTGGCTGACTCCTACTCAGCCTTTGCATCTTCAGGGGACCCTTTTGAACATTCGCACCAGAGTTAGCACTCTACACCAGGCTGGTTTTCCTCACTTGAACCCCACTTCTTCCTGTGAGCTCCATGGGGCCAGCTCCCCTCTCTGTTTTTCCGGTGCCTAGCGCAGTCACAAAGGGGAAAAGTAGCTACTTTTCAAATAAATGAGTGCATGCATAAACCACCCACCTGCTCTGAACGTCGTTTATTCTCTGAAGAAAGGACTTTTATAAAGTGTTAAATTTCATTAGGCTTCATGCAGTTTTTGCAATTAAAATTATACGTTCCTTAATTATTCCTGCATATTGTAGGTGAAAGGTTTTTTGGTGTTGTTTTGTCTTTTCTTTTTTCTTTCTTTCTCTCTTTTTTTTTTAAGCAGTCACACATGTTGGATTGGCTGGAAAGCCGGCAGATTGAATAGAAACACCTCATTTGAAAAAACGAAGTTTCCAGCCCTGGCGTGCCCCCCGAGGTCCACAGGCACTTTCGAAGCTCCACCTCGTAAACTGTTTCTAGAGCTCCTTCCAGACCCAGCCTCATCCTGTTCGTCCCCACTCCCGGGTCTCTCTGCGCACCGGGGTCACCGACCTTCCGCTCCTGAACTCGGCCAGCACCCAAACAGGGTGTGCAGTGCAAAGAATGAGGGTGTGTGGGGACATTTCAATAAATAGTCCCATCTTGGAGGGTTTACTGATGAAGTTGGGTGGAGTGAAGGATGTCAGGGATACAAGGAAGGGAAACCAAAGGAACAAGCCTTGAAATTTAAAATAATTCATGTAGATGCATGTGCGGATTTATGCACACATATTATTGTCTAAGTATAGTATATACGAGGCCAGTCCATAAAGTATCCAGCCATGCACTATGAAAACTAGAGACATGCATTGAAGAGGATACAAGATACAACAGACACTGTACACAGGATAGTGATGCCTCAGTCCCCTTCAAAGCAGGCACCTTGGGACCCCACACAGTTCTCCCAATCGCCATCAGCTGCTCTGTCACCTTCTCCTACTGATGGTCTGAAATCTCTTCCCTTTCAAAGGTGATTTTATTTTATTTTTTTAAAATATATTTTATTGTTTATGCTATTACAGTTGTCCCATTTTTCCTCCCCTTTATTCCCTTCTGCCCTGCACCTCCCTCCCACCAGGATTCCCCACACCCCACTTAGTTCATGTCCATAGGTTATACTTATAAGTTCTTTGGCTTCTCCATTTCCTATACTCTTAGTTTAGGGAAAAGCTGGGCACCAAATCTGGCCTGTAGGGGGCCTGAGTCACCTGGGTGATTTAATGTTTTGCCAAAAAAATGTGTATGAGACGTGATGTATGAACAGGTGCATTGTCATGAGGAAGCTGCCAATCACCTGTTGCTCAGAGCTGTGACCTTCTGAATCATCTGACCAGCTTCTGTGGAGGAATGTTCAAGCTTAACACAAAATTTGATGCAGATTTTTGCTCTATTCATGCAGTCATTTTGAATGTGACAGCCACGAAGTACACATGCTCACCCACTGGAGTCTACTGCCCCCACTGACTAGTACAGTGAAGTCATCATTGTTCACACATGCGCATTCCACTCCACTCTCCTTGGCTGTCAGGCTACATCGATGTCACGCAAACCGTTCTCGTATTAACAATGGCTGGACTTTTTCCTGCCAGACCTCATATGAATGTGTGTACACATTTTGCATTTATAGTATAAATGTATATTTGAATGTATCTATCTCTCTGCATATGTATATGTATACACATATGCACTTCTCTGTATAACCACATACATCTGAACATGTGCATAAATGAGTACCTATGTGTATATTTGATGTATATTTTATGTATATATCATCACAAAGTCTGTACAACTTTTATAGCTTTCTACACAGAGGTATAGCAAGGTTCATTCATATGCATGCATATATGTAAATATCTTATGCATAAATGTATACTGATATATATATATATATATAGTTGTTTATGGGCATATATTTGTATGATGTAACTATCTCTGATTATTCAAATGAGTAAGTATACATAAATGTTTTTCTACACATGCAGATATATACACACATATCAAGACTCAAGACTGTGTTTAATAATTTTTTTATTTCCACGAGTGTCTGGCAAACTACTTTGCCTATAATAGGCACTCATGAATTCTCCTGTGATCACATCTTTTAAGACAAACTGCATTTGTGAAGGTCATGCTGAGTGCAGGAACAAAGGAACCCGAAGTCTCAGTGGGACCCCGGAGACCCGGGGCCTTTCCTCCTCCTTGGCTGCGTCCATTTCCTTCTCTTGGATGCTGTTTCTTCCTCTTTAACATGAGGAGGCTCTATGAAACGGCTCCAGGTTCTTTGTTAGTATTACAGACTTCGCCTTTCCATTTTTGGCAGCCCTTCCCTGGACACCCAGGCTCAGTCCTGCATGGACAATGAGAGAAGGGCTCCAAAGCACGATTTCTTTCGCAGATTCCCACCTGAGCTCAGTGATTTCCTGAACAACCCTGCCGAAGGAGGGGTCTGTTCAACCGAAGTTCATGAGGTTTATGAGGAAGACAAGTCTTAAAAGAATCAGCCGCAGACATTCACTAACCTGCTGTCGTTGCCAAACTCTGCACTGTGGGAGGGAGGCAGATAGGCAGACAGAGGCCGGAGGAAGGGGTTCCGCTCCTGTCTCATCCCTTACTCATTCCTTCTGTGAGAAACCACCTGGCTTTCCCTCAGATGTAAGAGGATGGTGCTGCTCCGCCGGCCCACAGAGACTTGTTACAAGATTCAAATGAGATCGCTTATAAACTTTGTAAAATGCAAAGTGAGTTGGTTGAGATAATTATGGTAACTGACATCTGCTGTTCAGGTTTATAAGATGTGGTAGCAAGGCCAAGGCAAACAGTGTTGAGCAGGGTCTAGAGCAACGATAAATCAATGACTAATTAAATGAATAAAAGTAAGCATGACCACTTACTTTTAACCTTCTGCAGGAGGTTCTATGTATTACAGAAAAACATTGGAGCCTCGGCTGGGTAGCTCAGTTTGTTGTCCTGATACACCAAGTTCGTGGGTTTGATCCCTGGTCAGGGCACTTACAAGAATCAACTGATGAATGCATGAGTAAGTGGAAAAACACATTGATGTTTCCCTCCTTCCCTTCCTTTCCCTTCCCTTCCATTCCCTTCTCTCTCTCCCTCTCTCTCTCAAATCAATAAATAAAAATTAATAAAAGAAAAACATTGGAACTCCATTGCTTTCCTAGATACACATATTCTAATAAGATAGGTAAATCTAAATACATGAATAGGTAGAGAATTGAACTGTGGATAAAGACAGAGTGATTAGGGTCTGTTGTTTTTCTGTCTTAGGCAACCAGGTGATCCATCATATGAGCTGGGAGAGGATTCTTGGGGAAAGGATCTGAGAGGATGTCAAGGTCAGAGAGAGGATGTAGAAGTTGAACCACGGTTCACACAAGAACTGGGAACGACTCCAAAGGAAAAGGAATTCCAAAAGAAAAGAATTTACGTCTCTCTATCTCCTTAGAATTCCATTCTATTGTGTGAGCAATGCTTGGAGACAGGACAGAAGAGAGACGGAAGCAGAAAGGCTGTGCTTCCCCAAGTTCTTTGTCAGGCAGCTGGAACACAAGGGAGTGAGAACCAGGCCCAGAGTCAGAGAGACTGTGGTTCAAAACTGTGCTCTGACATTTATTAGCTGTGAGAAAATCACCGAGGAGTCCATATTTCACTTCTCATCTGCAAAATATGGTTAACGATATCCAATGTAAAAATTGTAACAAGAAGTAAATGAGATAATCATCGTGAAAATGTCTAGCATCGTGTCAGCCACCTATTAAATATTCCTAATGTGTTTACAGAGATGGCTAAGAAAAGCCCCAGTCTTCCCCGATGTTTTCCAGGAAGACCATCATGCTGGGAACTGCTGGACAGGCTCATTCCTGAATAGCAAGAAACGCTTGACCTTCTGTGTCCCTGTGGATTGTATAGTTGAACAGCCTTGGTGAGCCACTAATTTGAAACAAATGCAGACTGGAAATACATTTTCTAAGCAAACTCCCTTCTTGAGGTAGAGTGGAGGGGTTCTTTCAATCCCTTTCTACCTGCTTTCAGTACGGATCTCCTGGGCGGTGGCGATGGTTACGCACCGATCTAGACTCAAACAGGCAAAGAGGAAAGAGACAGTGCCCCAGCTCTCTGGAAATCGTGGTCTGTTGAGTCATAACAATATTAATTGGGTGTTTCTATATGTCTGGGTCGGGATGTCCTGACTCACCCTGTATTTACATAAAAGAGTCAATTGTTGAGTTTCTTCTCCACCGTAGATACCTTCACATACACTGCCTTTGCCACTACATACTGTAATGACTGCCTAGGTAGTTAGATGACAGATTGGAAACTCAGAGATTGGATAATGCTTTCAAGTCATTAAATGAGAGAGAAAAAAGCCACTTAAAGTTGAAAATACTTTTTACATGTATAGGGTGATGGTGAATAATATTCGTGCACAATCTAGAAAAGTATTATTAGGATTCATTTATTAATCGATATTTAACTGTTTTATTGGTAATCTTAAAAAGAAAGATAGAATAAAACTATCTGAAACTAAAACTAAGAAATAAATGTGAATCTCAATGATAATCATTTAATAACTATTATTTTGTATTAAGTTTTTTCTTTTGAAAATATCTATTCCGATGTGATACTATATTTAAATTGATTCCATATTCACTATCTCTCTTCATAAACCATAAATTCCTCACTTATGACATCTTTATTTTGATTCTTACTTCAGGCACATTTTCTAAAAACCAGATCACAGATGTTGTTTTCTGAGGGCTTTTATCATGAGAATCATTTCATTGTCATCTCTGCACACAGAACCTTTGCCGATGATGGAGGAGTACTGGGTCATACAACTGTCCTTCCAAGTCTCTGTAGAATTTCACACGAAATGTGTCATTTTCTAATATCGCTGACACAATGTCTAGATGGGAGAAATTTAGCCTTCTTTTTTTAGTTGTCTCAACCCAGAAACTGATTTCTGGCAACCTTCCTTATTCTAGAAGTTTACTAACTTCATTGAAACAATGCATTGGTCCGTTTTCTTTGTTTCCTCCCCCCACCCCCCCGCAATAAGATGTATATTTGTTTTTACTACAATGGTAGAGTAAAATCCAATAACATCTTCCCAAAATAAAAGTATGTATTTCTCACTCTCTGTTTAGCTCACGGGTTTGTGGCTTCTCTATGGGTCAGCTGACCTCTGCTGGCGCAGGCTCACCTCCCTGCCTTGGGCGTGCAGCGGGTCTTCCCTCCGGAGGTCCGGCTAACAGAGCCTTGATACCTGGAGTGTGTATTTCTTATAAAAGAATTCAGAAGCTCAAAATAGTCATTGAAAACATGTGGTGCTTCTTCAGATGCGGGCTTGAAAAGGCACCTGTAGTCCCTGGGCCAAAGCAAGTCCTGTGGTCAAGTTCAAAGTCAATGAGATGGAGAAATACTCTCAGACTATTGGGGTGGGACTGGATGGGGTGGGGTTCAGGTCTTCCTTTATTTCAAAAATATATTTTTATATCTTTAGACTATTTTTTAAAAATTTGATCTGTGATCCCTTTCGGGTCTCGGCTAATAAGGTGTTGGCTGTCCAGCCACTCTTCTTCATATCTGCCATTTAACCTTGGTTATTTTTACTTCCACAGCTTTTAATTTTTTCTTCTGCCATTCTCAAGACCAAATCAAGCATAAAATAAATAATTAATAAACAAGGTAAGAGTTTCAAATATTGACAAGTAGAAGGCAAAGTTATCATTATTTTCAGATAGAGTGTCCATTTAGAAGATCAAGAAAATTGACTGAAATTGTTTTATGAAGCTTTGGTAATTGTAAGTTTTCTGGTTATAAAATATTTACAAAGTAATAACTCTGACGTATAGTAATAATAATTACATAGCAAATATGATGAAAAAATTACCAGTCACAACACTAAAAATATGACATAAGTAGTGATTAGTTTACATACACATACCTACAGCCCACATGGACCACACTGCAAAACCCTCCAGACTGATGCAAGCAGGGTTTGAACACGTCGTACTTGAATAGAAAACCTCAGTATTGCAAAGGTGTTAGCTATTGCTAAACTAATCTTTATATTAACTTGCTGGAAAGAGAATTTTAATGGAATGCGATTTTTCCTAACTTCTCTTGGAAACATAAGCTTACTAAAATGCTTAACAGAGTTTTGGAAAAGTAAGAATAACGAGGATAGACTTGCCTCACTAAGTATTTAAACCTAATATAATGCCATTGTAACTAACAGACCTTGGTGTTGACACAAGAGTTGATTGACAACTCAATAAACAGAACAGAATCCAGAAATCTGCACAGGTGGGTGACGGGGTTGAGTGTGCCATGAAGTGGTACTATAAGTGACTAACTGGGACGGCTGACAGCATTGGGGAGGGAGTGCAGGGGACTAGACCTTTGTCTTTGACTCACTTGTGATAAATACACAATAAATTCAAATTTTAATTAAGTGTATCTTAAAAAAACATACTACAAACACACTAGAAGAAAATATTGGTGAATATTTGTAATCAGAGTTTGGAATGTATTTGAAATTGCACCTCAAAACATGAAAGTATAAAAACAAGTTTGACAGATTTGAGTATGTTAAAATGTCAAAGCTCTGAATAAGAAAAACTCCGTACTTGGGGTTAAAGTGAAAGAAGTTGCAGTGTGAATGACATCATGTATAAAAGCTTTGATAAAGTGATAAGAAGGAAGAAAATTAAAATGGATAAAGGATTTGAATAGAGAATTTATAAAAGAAGAAAATACAAATGGCCACTAAACATATTAATGACATCTAATCTCATTAATACTTTATTATATTTATAATAAATAGCAAAATAGAAAATATATTATGTACAAATAAATATTATATGTAAATATAATGAATAATAATAAGATTAGTAACAATACAATGAAATTACATGTCAGTAATATTTTAGAAAATCAGTCAGAAATTATAGCTTTCAAAATATGTATATCATTTACCCATACTTTGGTCTTTGATAATACAATAGAAACTCTCTTAACCTCCACTTATCCATCTTGCTGGATTAACTATGGCCCTCGGCACACTCTGCTGGGATGGAGCTCTTCTCTTTGCCAGCCAAGTTAATACTTAACCAATTTAGTTGCTTGGTCCCAGACCTGTTTATGCCAGCTTACTTGGGATGTTAATTATTTAACTTAATTAAGTTCCTTTTAAACTTGTGAATGCGAAATAGAGACTTGGTTGCTGTGAGGTGGAACGCTTTGTAGAGTCTCTGAAAGGGTGAATGAATTGACAAAACTATTGACTCATACACGAAAAGGCAGCTATAAAAGTTTATACTAGAATAAAAAATCGCAACATAGAAATCCTGAAGTGGTCTGCAGAAAGGTCGCTTCACAAGTGCTCCAAGACACCTGCACTCTGCAGAGAAATCGAATTGGGGCACGATAGAGAGGGAATCACGATTGACTCTTTTGGCAAAAGGGAAACAGAGATTGTTAACTAGCAAGTGGGAAAAATCTTGAAAAGATCCTTGAACAACATGTAAAGCTTGGGTCACTGAAAATTTAGTAGCAAATGTATGAAGAAAGATTTATATGTTGGGAAAAACTTCATAGTGTTTATGTATTTTAATTTAGGCACAATATTTTGGTCCAATTAACCTATTCAAACATTTATAAAGAAGCAGAGTTATTTTTCAATAGAGATATCTTGATTGGGGAAAATCTTTACAATTAGATGAAGTAGATCTAAATTACAAATTATTGTTTACCAAAACAATGGCATAAAAAGTAAGCCAGAAAACAGCAAAAAAACAAAATTCCTAAGAAAAATATTACATTTCCCTTAAAAAAATGCAGCTGGAACTCACAAATTTTCATTTTTTCTTTGTAGCAAGTGAAATAATTCTAGCACTTTAAAAAACATAAATCGTTTGCCGTTACCAGTTTATTGCTGCTCATGAAAACCAGCAAGGAGGGATTCCAAACTACTTAAGGAAAGCTTTTACTTTTTGCTCTATGGATCTATAAACCAACCTTGCCTGAACCACTTCCTATCTCAATTGAGATGATCCTGAAACAGAAGATGTGAAGGCTTTTTAAAAAAGTTTTATTTTACTACTAGAGTTTGTGGTTCTAGAATGTTCAGTGAAATGCTACTAGGAAAAAAAATATTTTAGTTATGGTTTGGAAAAAATAGGAGACATGAATATATTTCTAAAGAATGATTTGAAGTCATCAACTTCACTGATATTGATTACAATATAGCATTAGCATGGAATACATTTCCTAGTACATTCATCACTATAGCTTCAAAAAACTGTGGTCTGACACTGACTTTGCTGTAGAAAATCCTGAACTATGAAAAACATTTAAAAAATGTAATTTGTTAACTGACCTCAAACCATATGAATTTTTAATAGTTAGTCTCTACCTCTAGAATATAAGGAATATAAGTTCTGAAAGACAGGGCTTTTTATGTCTTGTTCACTCTGTTGCCAAGATTGGTATTTGGTCAATTGCAGGTACACAATAAATAATTTTTGAATAATTGAGTAAAGATATTGAGATACCTGGTTTCTGAGGCCCCTTAACAATTTTATTCTATTGGATTTTCATTGTATACCAGAAAGAGCATGGACTTTGGAATAGGAACCCCTGCTCTTCAATTTTCCTGCTATGTGATCTTGGTTAGATTATTTTATCTATGGTTCTCAGCTTTTCTAACGTGTAAAGTAAGAATTAGACTACGTAGACTTGTTGATCAAATGAACTGAGATAATATATGTAATGTACCTAATATAGAGAAAGTTCTCAGAAAGTGGCATTGATGTCAATGGTGGAGGCGCTGGTGGAGACGGTGAAGTTAAACTCTCACTGGGTGCATTTAGTGAGCAGGGTGCTCTTCTAGTCTCCAGACAACATTCCCATGCTCCGACAAGGCCACCCTCTCCGGGAGGAAATTGCTTAGCCCAGAAACAGTTCTTCAGTGGGTCGCATTGCAGAAACGCTGCTTTGGCGAGCTTAACAAAGGGGCCATTATTCTCATCCACAGACAACGCCAAGAAGGTGCTGGGTGGTCTAGAATACAGGAGACAGATAATGTAATGACTCCATTCATCAAAAAGTGGAGCATGCACACCAGCTGCCCGCCAGCTGGAAAATGAAGCTTCTCTCGTTCTGAGGATAATTTAATTCTTCTGGAGAGACTCTGCAATACCCTTCACCTTGAGGGACCAACGGAATTCCAACAGTATCTTGTAACGTTGTGCTGACCCAGCAATGAGACTCAAAAGTAGAATGGAATTAAACAAACCAGCCAAGAAAAAATAAGTCACCCCTTATATTGAAAAACAACAACAACAACAACAAAAAACTAACAAACACCTCTTTTTCTTTTGTAAGGTTGCTCTGTTGTTTTGTACCTTATGGATACCTCAGATTCTGTAGCTGATCATACTTCTCTTTTGTCTTTGGACATGTGGAAGTCATGCCAAATTTTGGTCTTCGTCTAATCCTAGTACAAGAAACTATGGTATATATTTCTGTATGGAGTACTTCCACACTCTTTACTGTTTTCTACTCCAAACTTTAATGTAGTCCATGACCCATAATTATTAACTTCATCTTTTTATTTTGGATATGTTTTTGAGATAATCTCCTAGTCTGTGCTGGATCATTCATGAGTACACATTACAAAATGCAATGAGAGCATGATTTAAACCCTCAATATGTGGTAAAAACCTGTAGGTGCTTCTTTCTTTTTTAAAATATATTTTATTGATTACGCTATTACAGTTGTCCCATTTCCCCCCTTTTATTCCCCTCTGCCATGTGCACCCCTCCCACTTGCATTCTCATCCCTGTAGTTCATGTCCATGGGTCATATATATAAGTTCTTTGGCTTCTACATTTCCTATACTATTCTTAACCTCTCCCTGTCTATTTTCTACCTACCATTTATGCTACTTATTCCCAGTACATTTTTTCCCTCTCTCCCCCTCCCCTTCCCCTCTGATAACCCTCCATGTGATCTCCATTTCTGTGGTTCTGTTCCTGTGCTAGTTATTTGCTTAGTTTTCGTTTTTGGTTTTTTTTTTTTGGTTTGGTTGTTGATAGTTGTGAGTTTGTTGTCATTTTACTGTTCATATTTTTTATCTTTTTTCTTAGATAAGTCCTTTTAACATTTCATATACTAGGGGCTTAGTGATGATGAACTCCTTGAACTTGACCTTATCTGGGAAGCACTTTATCTGCCCTTCCATTCTAAATGCTAGCTTTGCTGGATAGAGTAATCTTGGATGTAGGTCCTTGCCTTTCATGACTTGGAATACATTTTTCCAGTGCCTTCTTGCCTGTAAGGTTTCTTTTGAGAAATCAGATGATAGTCTTATGAAAACTCCTTTGCAGGTAACTGTTTCCTTTTCTCTTGCTGCTTTTAAGGTTCTCTCCTTATCTTTAATGTTGGGTAATGTATTTATGATGTGCCATGGTGTGTGCTTCCTTGGGTCCAACTTCTTTGGGACTCTCTGAGCTTCCTGGACTTCCTGGAAGTCTATTTCCTTTGCCAGATTGTGGAAGTTTTCTTTCATTATTTGTTCAAATAAATTTTCAATTTCTTGCTCTTCATCTTCTCCTTCTGGAACCCTATGATTTGGATGTTGGATTGTTTAAAGCTGTCCAGGAGGTTCCGAAGTCTCTCCTCATTTTTTTGAATTCTTGTTTCTTCATTCTGTTCTGGTTGACTCTTTATTTCTTCCTTCTGCTCCAAACTGTTGATTTGAGTCCCAGTTTCCTTACCGTCACTGTTGGTTCCCTGTACATTTTCCTTTATTTTACTTTGCATAGCCTTTACTTTCTCCTCTATTTTGTGACCGTACTCAACCAATTCTGTGAGCATCCTGATTACCAGTGTTTTGAACTGTGCATCTGATATGTTGGCTATCTCTTTGGTGCTTAGTTGTATTTTTTCTGGAGCTTTGATCTGTTCTTTCATTTGGGCCTTTTTTTTTTTTTTTGTCTTGGCACACCTGTAACTTTCTAAGGGGCGGAGCCTTAGGTGTTTACCAGGGCGGGGTAACCCATGTCATTGTATTGTATGCTGAAAGTGGGAGAGGGGTCTGACAGGGAAAATGCTGGTTGGTCAGCTCTCTGCCAGCTTTTGTTCACTTCCCCCACTACCCACAAGCAAATTGGGCCCTTCTGGTGCCGATTCCCTAGGCGGGTGGGTTTGTGTACATTCTAGGACCTTGTGGGTCTCTCCATCGAACTCTCCTGTGAGGCTGGGAGTTTCTCCTGCTGCTGCCTCAACCCCCACAGGTGTTTTCAGTCAGAGGTTTTGAGGGTTTATTTCCCTGTGCTGGAACCCTGGGTTTTGAGGTCTGTCCTGCTCCCCAGTTGTTCCTCCTGGTTAATCTGCATACGAATGTGGGACTGCCCGCTCTGACAGCTGCTGCCTTTCCCACCCCAGTCCTCCAGCCGCCATCCTGCTGGGAGTCCTCTCTGCCTGGCTGCCCATCTGCGTCCCTCCTACTGGTCTGGATGAATGTTTCTTCTTTAACTCCTAGGTTGTTAGATTTCCATACAATTAGATTTTTTGGCAGTTCTGGTTGTTTTTTGTTTAAATTTGTTGTTGTCCTTCTTTTGGTTGTGTGAAGGGGCACACTGTATCTACCTATACCTCCATCTTGGCTGGGAGTCCCTTTTTTTTAAAGATTTTATTTATTTACTTTTAGAGAGAGGGAAAGGGAGGGAGAAAGAGAGGGAGAGAAACATCAATGTATGAGAAATATATTGATTGTTTGCCTCTCACATGCCCCCAACTGGGGACCTGGACCACAACCCAAGCATGTACCATGACTGGGAATCAAACTGGCAACCTTTCAGTTTGCAGGCTGGTGCTCAATCCACTGAGCCACAGCAGCCAGGGTAACTTCTTTCAAACTTCAGAAAATGATATAGTTTTTATTATATCTTTTCTATAACTTAGGTCCAGAGTTACAAAAAACCACAAAGCAGAGATTCAAATCTATTTGATTTCGAAACTGGTGAACAGGATCTTACTGCATGTTATTTATTATCTATCATGTAGCGCACTTACTCTGGTATTAACAGCTTTAATTTATGTAATGTTTTCTAAATTCCAACCGATGCTAATCATGTTATAGAAAAATTATCACGTTTAATCTTTATAACAACCTTATAAGTGGGTTATATTCTTATTTATGTATTAAGACAATAGTCCTGAGACAAAGATATTTAGTAACTTACCTAATTCCTGTAGTTGGAAATTGATAGATCCAGGATTTGAATCAAGATCTTTTCAAAATCAAAGTCCAAGTCCTGAGCCATTGCACCAAACTTCCACTATTTCTGCCTAAATGCATTTTCTTTTACTGATAGGCAAAGCCCAGTACCTCTATGCATAGTCAGGTCCCAGGTAAAAGGCAGCTGGTGTTCCCAGGGGCTTATGAGCCAGCCAAGGTTAGTCTGTTGATTTGAAAAGAAAGCTTTAACTTCTTCTACAAGAGTGAGTGCCAACTCACACACTGAAAAACACAAAACAGTTCAGGAATTGGGTGTTGCAGTCCCCAGGGTAAAATTAAAAACTACAATAGAACATGAAGAAGCAATGTCATGGAGATAATGGAGGCTTTCTGGCATGGTTCCCCAGCGAGGAGGAAATTACTCATAAGAGAGAAAGGAAGAAGTGAAAAAGGTTTTCCACTCTCAGAAAGCACTAGAGCCTGAACACGACCTTCAGGGGTGGGAAGCTGATGAAGATCCTTGGTTGGAATGATAGAAGGAGGCTCTGGACAGCAACTTTCAAGTTATGTTCATTAGGCTTACATTCAGTTATTTTTCCAGGAGTGTGCTCCTTCCTGCTCGTCATAGTTTTGTTTTACTCATTAATGCAGAAAGAAAAACTCCCCACACTCCTACATGAAATAGCCATTTTAATTCGGAGAAATTCAATCTGCAGGAAACAAATCGTCTGTTTTTGTTATATTGTCCATACAAAATTTTGATTTATCTGACTGCATTTTTGCCACAGTGCAGCCATTTGTATATACAAACTCATAGTAGGTCATTAAGGTTTTATTATTTCCAACCTCTTCCTGTAGCACATCTTCTCTGACGGCCAACATACAGGAATGATGGTGTCCCGGGTGCCATCTGGCCTTTCTTTGAACGTCTGTGTCTATTTTGGAGGGATTGTCCCCACCTCATGAGCGTGTCCGGCCTCAGCACCATTGCATTATTTTATTTGATCCATGACACCTCCCCAAACCCTGGTGCTGACCACAGGAAACAAGTCACTTAACCCCAATGTACCCCATTCCAATGGCAAGCATGCAATCAAACCCAATCAGTGGTGCTTGCAATCTTCCAAAGCAGAGGAGTCCCATTGAGCCCGAAAAAGGCTCTCACCAAGCTGGGAAGATCTCTGAGGGAAACGCACAGTTCCTTCCTTGGAAAACCTTTTCAGTGGAAGAAACTGAGATTGAGGTCATGGAATAAAGGAAACAGGGTTTGCTTGCAAAATGGCCCGGTTGGCCAGGCCGTCCCGCGAGAGAACTGGGGTGATTTTGTGAGACCAAGGGCCCAGGGTGAGGCAGACCGATGTGTCAAACATTTTGAAGCAATGATCAAGCTACAGATGACGGGGCAGGCAGAAGTCGGGGGAAGAGAACAGCGGAGAACATTCGAGAGCCACCCAGTGGAGCTCAGTTTCCTGAGCAATTAGAAAAGGAGGATTTCTATTACATCTTTCTAGAGCCAGCTAGAATGTAATGTGCCAACCAGCCTATGTTATAACAACATCAATTTATCCCTTCAACAAGCTGACTGGGCCAGTGCTTTGAAGATGGGGCCACCTTCTTGTGCTCACCTTATTATGTTTCTATGGGACAGTTCAGATGAAGACGTTAGGTTTCTGATCTGTCTCACCTATCTACCTGCCACAGATCAGTCAAGTGTCAGTGGAGAGGCCAAGGGAGCCATGGAAACATTCAGGATCGATAGTCAGAATAAAGCACATGTTTGGAGTGGAGGAAGCAGGGCAAAGCCAGATGTGGGTTCGCAGAGAACTCTCCTGGCCCATCGTGGAGAGCTGTGTCAGGGGCTTGATGACCACTCACAGCCCCTTTCTTTTAGGGTGCATAGGAATCACCTGAGGATCCCATAATAAAGCAGATTCTGTCCAATAGGTCTGGGGTGAGAACTGAGATTCTGCATCGCTATCAAGTGATGTCAATCTTGCTGGTCCAGGGGCCACACTTTGAAGAGCTTGCTCACTTCCATGTCAGTCCATTGCACCAAGTGAGTATCTGTTTAGGGTAACTGAATTGTAACAGGACAGCGATCTTTGTTCTTGGCGATCTGTCTCTTTAGGCATGTAGTTACAAATGTGTAAATAGGGCTTGGAGAACAGGTTGGAAACAAGCGGAACAGATAAATGAGGCTCAATCTACGGTTCCATAAGGACAGCCCATGCCACCAACAATGGTCTAGCTCCCACTGAAGGGATGTGCTTGGGTTCGTTCTGCATTTTTAGTAATTCTATGAGCAGGTGGTCAGGCTGACTACTGCCTCTTACATGTCTGTGGCTTAGATTTTATTATCCATTTGGTATAACTGAGGAAGAAGCCATGAAGCTCAGATCTTTTAGAAAAAGTACTTTCTAGTAGTAGGACAGGGATGTATTCCATTTCCACCTTGTCCATTTAAACCACCAGACTAGTTCTATACTATTAGGTTGGTGGTCAATAAAAACTGGACCTAAGAAATCCTTTGGGGTCTTCTCAGCCCTGTATACTCCAATTCCTGCCATAGAAGAGGACCGTCACAGAACCCTGCTTAAGGGCCAGGAAGAAATGTCTATGAGAAGCAATGCCCACATGAGCCTCTGGAGAATAAGCAGGAATTAGCTCAGAGATGTGAGGAACAGAAGGAGCAGTCCCAGCTGAGAGAACAGCAGATACAGGGGTCCAGCACAAATAATGCCCCCTTTTTATTACAAATTCTTTTAATACAAAGTCATAAGCATGTAATTTGGTAACAAAACAATATCATACTCAAGCACACCATATGACATTTTAGGTGAAATGTTCAAATTAAAAGTATAAATTATTACATCCATATTATTACCCTACCAACCACACCCAGGCAGGCCCTACTTCTGCCAGACCCTGTACATGAGGGAACTCAGTGTGGCCAGAGTGCAGTATGGTTAGGAAGGAGGGCAGGGGATGACACTGAGTGGACAGAGAACTGGTTGTGACAAAACATGAATGTTCCTAAGAAAGCATGAAGATCCCTTTGGAATGTCCTCATTTTTCAGGTAGCTCCAGGACTTGGAGGTCCAATGACATCTCTCATCTGGGAGATTGCTGTGAGCCCCTGTGCTGCCGTTTGCTCTCCACAGCCTCCCTGGCCAACTGCGAGGAGAAGCTAGCCAGGCTCCCTCCCCGGCTTCCCACCTGATGGCCTGCACATCTCCCTTTGCAAGGAACAGAAATCAGAGACCACTACAAACTGGCATTTCCATCCCCAGAAAATAGAACTTGAAGATGGGAGGTTTTCAGGCTCCAGAATACGTTATGCTTTACAAACTACGGCTGACATTAGACTCTGGGCAGATGTGGGAGCCGGTTTCATTCATATATATATATTACATGTACTCCTTACCATGTAATCCAGAGATGGATGTGTGTTTAGTGTTGTTGCTCATTTTATGCCTCTGTTTCTTTTTCTCTTAAGATCCTCTGAACATAATTTGAAATACCTGTATTTTGCTATGTATAATGTGTGCCCACATTTTTGGCCCCAAACTTTCAGGAAAAAAATTTTTTCATTTTAATTTTTTAATTCTATTTTTTACTTATTTATATTTAGATACTTGGTTTTTGTATTATAAAGGAATTTTAGCATTTATTTTTAACTTACAGATATTGTTATTGCTATGAACAGTTACACTTCTATTGTGTAAGCATAAATAAGAGAATTAGAAACATTTATATAGGTACAGAATTGCCGGGGTCCAGCCACGGCGGGTCTCCGGGTCCCCAGAGGATGGACGGCAGGGGCGAAAGGGAAACAGATCCGGACACCATCAGTGGAGCCCGGAGGGCAGGGGAACGAATCCAAACACCCTCTCTCTGGAGTGCCGGAGGACAGCCAGGCCTCTTTGCTCTGACTGACACCCCGTGAGAATTTCACTTTGTTTTTATAGGGAAGCTTTTTTACAATCAGCAACAGATGGATGTTATAAATTGTCAAGGGCTGACACATGAGCAAAAGACACAGAACGTTTCAATTTTCACAAATGATTGTTTTTATCAATCAAATGACTAAGAATAATATTAGTGCTATTTCAGGCACTAATAATTGGCTAGACATATATGTTTTTTCTTAGGTCCTAGGTAACTCTAAATTAGGAATTAAAAATATATGTAAAGGTAGGTCTCGTGCTTAGGAAATTTAAGAGAGAGATGTCATGTAAGTCAAAGTATTCCTACCCCAATTAGCTGCTTTTGAAGTGTATTTCTAGGCACTGATGGTCTTATCTACAACTTTCTGAAGTATAAATCCTAACATTTATGGCTTTTCACTAAATTTCCTAGCTATTACAATATTTTCTCTTCCTATATCTCTGGTTCAATAAACATTCTTGGTCAAGATAAAGAAGTGATAAATTTTGCATTTCAGAGAGAATTGTTTAAGCAATGGCTCCTTCCAGCAATTAGCAAACTGCTTTTCTTTCAGCGTTCAGGTGGCTGACTTGCTTAATGGCTAATTCTTCTCCTTAACGCTTTCACGTGTGGGGAACAGCCATGATAATCAGGAGCCTTAGTCATAAATGCAGGTCAGTGAGAATTGCTAATTCTCAGCAGCGCAGCCAAAGTATACAAGCCATAGGCTAGACTTGCAAAGAACTGCACGAAAGTCACTTTCTGCTGTGCAGAGGCGTCCTACCCATTCTCACCATGCCAAGAAATGGGTGTGGGATGGTTCTCCACAAATCAGCATTCATGGACTGGGTGTAGGCTGGCCCACAACACAGAATTAGTACTACCCATATATAATGTGCATCCTTACTTTCCCCTCAAAAATTTGAGCCAAAAAATGTGCATTATACACAGCAAAATACTGTAGTTACAACACGAATAATAACCTGAAAGTAGAGACAGTAACACAAGTAACAAGAATTTCAATGCAGGAAAATCATGGTGTCTATTTTGTTTGCGTTCAACTGAAATAAGAATCTCTGGTTATTTACATTAACCCTTTCCTAACAGCCATGGAGCATCTGTGAAAGTCGTGCAATAAATTTCACATGTCCGTTTGAAAAAAATGTTATATAGAACATCTGTTTTCATTCATGGGCACGGTGCATTATTTCATCATGATGTATTCTTAGTGGTATTATTTTAGAAATCTATTACCCACAGATCACCAGAAGACTGCTTGTCCTGTCATCTTTGGGATAATGAACGCTCTCCATACGTGTAAATCTGTCAGGCCAGGCCCCCCTGGGATGACAGTTACGAACTTACAAATTAAGGAAATCATTCTTACCTTTTTAAACCAGTGCCTGCTCTATGGCAGGAACACAGGACGGGCCGTTAGCTTGAACTATAACACATCTCATCCAAGAGTCTATCAGCAGAGAGCAATTTCATCTCCCTTGCTTTTTTCAAGAGAGGATTCTTAAAATTAAGAAATTCCAGGATGTACTTGATCTTTGGAAAAATATCAAATATAGTGATAAAAGAGTTCTGCATTAAATTCACATTGAAATTCACATTATAAATAAAGGTGTCAAAATTAACCTACTGATACATCATTTTGTGTTGTGCTTCTTGGAATGTCTATACCTGATAGCCCGCCTAAAGTCTAACCAGAGTTCTTGTTGGTCTATTCAAGCTCATCCTTCAGAAATATATTGAAATAGACTTGGTTTTATTTATCAGATGTTTTCTCAAGAAGCAGAAAAATTGTATCTAACAGCACATGATTCCATTGTCTCCTCCCACCCCCCCAAAAGATTTCTTAAACCTAAAAAAATAGGAGTGACAAAAAGCAGATTTTAAAAAATCCTACAAAGTCTCTATTTGGTCAGAAACCATGATATTTTAAATAAATATAATAACACATAACAGGCATAAATTATTCAAATTTGACACTAATAAAAATCTTAATAATACAAAATATGCCTGCATAAAATTATCTTAAAATTGAAAGGTTGCTATTTTATTAAAGAAAAACAACCTCTTGTTTTATTGTTTGTTCTATTTTTAGGCACATTTAATTTCCGAGGAAGAATCCTGAATAAATTGACTAATCAGAAATAATGTTCCTGAAACACTGACAATCATAGTCTCTTCATATTTAACCCCAAACCCACATTCCCAGTTTCTTTCTTTGCTATGTGCTTTATCTGATTTCTCCTTCCCTCTGAAGTCTCCAGGGGCACAGAGCGGCCCTGTACCTGTCCCTAACCGGTGTATTTTCACAGTGAGCCCTGTGACCTGAGGGTCTCAAAAGCAGATGCTGAAACCTCAGGTGTTCTTGATGAGTGATGACTGCTCTCTGGGCCTTTCCTTACCTAGAGGTCTGCGGGTGGGGGAGGAGTAAGAATAACTCCCTTTAAAACTTCTCATTGTGCCTGTCACAAAATACATACTTAATAGATGCTCACTCAACAGCTTTATGCGAGAGAGAGTGGGGGGCTGTGACATCGCCCCACAGAACCGAACATTTCTCAGATGGCCCTCTTCAGGGGGCTACCTTGTATCTGGAGTCCTTTCCTATTGCTTACGGGCAAAAGAACCTCCCCATATAATGGTTTAACCTGTGTATGAAAGAAAGAAGAGGCGGGAGCGGGGAGAGAGAGAGGAGAGAAATGAGGCATGCTGCATCTTCTTTTATTTCAAGAAAACATGAAAATAGATTCCCGATCATTACGGCTCTGGTTGCATTATGAAGGGTTGGATACATTTTTCTCTGTTTACCCAGAAAAAGGAATGGAGACATGGCTGAGTCTGTGAATGGTAGGCGGCATGGTGCTGTAGCCAGACCACGGAGGCGGGAAGTGAATCTGGCCTCCAGCGCAGCCGTCATGCTGCCTAGGCAGCTGTGGGAGCTTCGGTGAGCTCTCATCTTGCTCAGCTGCAGTTTCCTCTCATCTAATGTAAGGAACTCGGACTAGCTGATTCCTAAAGCCCAGTCCAGCTGTTCAAAGCTTTACTCCAGCAGCTGAGGCTCAGGGAAGTTGACCACCTGGCCCAAACACACAGAGTGGGTTTGGTACAATGTTATCTCAATACTGAACTGAGGTACAATGTTATCTCAATATTGAAGTCCTTTTAGAGAACCTGGGACAGCAAAGAGCACCCAGTGTGGAGCGAGGCTGACGAGCCCCACACTTCCCCGGGCCGTCAGAGCAGTAAATCCCCCTAAAGACTGTGCTTGGCATCTTCTGCATTTGGGGAGGGGGTGGCTAGTCCTCCCAAGATGTTATACAGAAAATTTAATATTCACAGATTCTGTATGGTTCCTACACTGGCTCATGTTTTTTTTTATTTTTTTATTTTTTTTTAGATCCAGTGCCTGCTATAGCAGTAGGACAGTGAATGTCGGTTTGCTGTGAAAAGTAGTGAGCAAAAGCATGTTCAATGAATAACAGTGAATCCTGACATCATACTTTTCAAGAGCTCCATTTTATTTATTTCTTCTATTCTATGTTATTCTATTCTTTCTATTCTAATTTTTTGAGCTACAAAATGGCTTCCTACGAACACCTACCCCATCTACGTTTGCTGCCCCATCACTCTGCTCTCAGACTGGTGTTTCCAGTCGGCTCGCTCATGCCCCTTCCGCTGAAGCACCGGAAATGAAGTCAGACTGCAGAGGAGGAACGAGCTGTGTTCCTGTGCTGGAACAATGTCTGCATGTACTGGAAAAAGGAAAGGCAAAGCCGGCTTCGCAATCTCAGCTCTACCCCTACGTGGCGATACCACGGGAAAACGACTTAACCTGTCTAAGACAGCACTTCTGGCTCTAACGTGGGGATGTGAACACTCACTCAGGATTGTTCTAGGGACTAGAATCCCTGTGCACAGGGCACAGAAGCTCAAATAGACCCTGTTTATAATACATGGAGTCAGGACTAGGGAGGGTTGTGTACACATATTCTATATTTAATGTCTGTCTGATGAATTTCAAAACATGACACAGCTATTGAGCTGAATAAATCAAAAAGAGTAATGCACCATGGGGAATGTCTTCCTCTGCTCTAGGGTAGCCCTGAATGAGAAAATAAACTTTCCAGTCCAGGCTGTGCACGGCTGGGTGAGGCACCGCACCCTTGGAGCCTGGCGAGCTCCCCAGGGCACGGAAGAGTGGATGGCACACAAGACGAAGTTACTAAAAGCTGGAGGAGAGTCAGGGTTTCTTCTCAGTTGGGT
The DNA here is from genome assembly GCA_004026765.1 of Micronycteris hirsuta. Lineage (NCBI taxonomy): Eukaryota > Metazoa > Chordata > Mammalia > Chiroptera > Phyllostomidae > Micronycteris > Micronycteris hirsuta. The sequence goes on from PVJI01002395.1 coordinate 112,786, forward strand.
CTGGGAGGGCAGAAGGGACTCTGGGTGGGTGTGTGTCACAGACCAGGGCATGCAGAGCTCTCTGGAAGTATCAGTGAGAACAGTAGGACAGCAGGATTAATCCCAACCCACACGGCCCCGCCCAAACAGGCAAGCTTGGAAAAGGTCCCTTGTCTAGTTTACACAAGGCAGACAAAAGGAATCCATCAACACGTCCAACTGGCCATCTGTCAGGGGCCTGGTACCCACTGGCCTCACAGAGCCTTCAATGGAAGTAGAACCAGGACCATTAGCAAACTCAAGACTAATGCTTTTTGTTTAGGGGGTTGGTTTGTTTTTTTTTTTGCTATTGTTGTCGTTTAGGGCAGATAAGTCTTACACTTCAAACCCTCCCTGGAACTACAGGAAATTACATAGTTACACTCCATTTTTCTACTGCACAGGAAAAACAACAACAGAAAGTAAGTAAAATAAAATTGTGTAGTTTGTACAGGGGTGGACAAAAGTAGGTGTACAGCTGTTCACATGGAAAAGAATAGAGTTGCTTACTCACAACTGCACACCTACTTTTGCCCACCCTACGTGTCAAGAAAGCCTGATGTTCAGCTCTTCCCAACTGCTTCCCCATTCCACGGCCACTGAGAAATCATGGCTCAACCATGTATCCGCTTCGTGGACCTGGGGCAATAACTCGGCACCTCTGCCGTCTCTCCCTCTTCTATAAAAACAAAGTACGAATGACCACATGACAGAGTCTTGCAGCTGGCATGCTGTGGCTTCTCCCTGCTGCATCAATAGTCCTGCGCTGTTTCTCTCCTTGGGGGGAGGGATTTGTGTGTCCTTGAAGATTCAAAGCACAGAGGTACACATGCTTTCCGTGGATTTTTGTCACTTTAAAGGTTAGGGAGGCCATTTAGATGATGTATTATGAAACCAACTCCCAACACTGCCTTTCCATCACCTCCCCAAATGGAACTTGCCTTTAATTCAGGACACTGGGCCTCTGTCTGTGCTGGAGGAAAGACAAAGATAATGAATGCTGTGATATCCTTGGGAAAATGTCACTGACGTGGGCCAGCCTTTCCATTTAAGAGCGCTGCTCATCTGAAAACATTAAAGAATGTTAAAAATAAGGACATGGTGTGCTCTCAGCTCCTCAGGTCAAGCCCATTTGTCTTTGAGAAACCCTTTGGATATTAACAGTCGACTTGGAGACATAGCCACCCTCAGGGACTTTCCCAGGGAGTCATGTGGGCATTTAAGGCTTCTCTGCTCCCTTCACTGCCCTTTCAACAAGGCAGAAACCCTTTGGACAATGCTAACCTTTGGGGGTGCGGTGAGGACTGAATGATTCCAACTGCATGCACAGCAGACACAGAGTCGAAGTGCTGGGAAACATTCTCCCAACTTGTGCTCTGATGAGCCGTGTGAGGTGTGCTGCCTCGCACTTCTGCTCTAAGGGCCTATTTCTCCATCTACAAAGTAGAAGTAAGAGATCATACATTTGCTGTGAGGATTAGGGACACTGACCTAAATCACCCAGAGTAGTGCTTGCTGCAGTGTGGTACTATTCTGAATCTCATTTGTGCACACTATCACTGTTGTCACTACTCTCGTGAATTCTCTTACTGGGTACAGAACTCTTTCATTAAACGTACCACATCTGGGGCTCCAAGATGAATTTTGTCTTGATCTCACGCTTGGACTGTTGAGTACCGCTTGCTCCTAAACTCCCAGTCCTCATGCCTGAAGGTCAATTCTTCTTCTTAGATTTTTATGTTTTTCCTGCTACAGAACTCATTAGAAAGTGCCTTACTCAGGGCCTGGTCCAAATGGCTCCCTCAAGGTTAACACTCTTTCCCTGGTGAGTTAGAATCATCAAGGTGTGTGTCTTTTCCAGTGAGCTCTTAGAGGACAGGAAACAGGTCTGATTCAGGTCTTGTTCTTCAGACCTGATACAGGCAAGCCATGTTTGATGTTCTCTGTTCTGTTTGCTGAATTCTTGGGGACACCTTGTTTGTGCTGGGTGTTGTCACTTCATCCTTGGCTTTGGAGGTTTCCTGTCCTCCCTCCTGTCCTCCAGCTCATCCCAGTGTAGGGTGGAGTTCCAGGAGGCAGCCTTGCTCACCCCCTGACCCCCGGAGCTTCTGTCCCCAACTTCCCGGCTGGCCACTGTCCCATGATGTGGGTTTCTTTCCAGTGGCCAGTTCACAATTCAGGCACGTATTCCTTACGGGAACACAATGAAACTTGACCTGAAAAAGCCTGTAGCGATTACTGCAGTCATAATAATTTATATGTTAAAGAACTTGGGAAGGAAGAAATTAAGGAAGGAGAGTGACGGGGACCGCCAGGAGGCAAACAAGAAAGAAGAAAGTAAGACAGAACATTCTCTCAGGAATCTGCTTTGTGATGAGCCCTGGGCTGGACATTTGCACAAAAGCCCCAGGGGATATTTTTTTTTAAATTTCCGTTTTAATATTGAGAAGACTATGACTCAGATAAGATAAATAACTCCCCAAATCATATGTTATGGAGTAAGAGGTAGTTTAGCTAATGGAAGATGTTAAAATATTTCCAGAGTGCTGTAAAGTATAAGAGAAAACTAATAAAAAAAGAAAAAAACAACAACCATTGACCAGACCAACGAACCCTGTAGCACTAAGCCCACGGCCACTTCGGCATGTAAATTTTAACTCCAGGAAAAACCTCTGTTAAATTGTACAAGGGATGATATTACAGGTTATTTAGAGAACTGGTTGTAAGACCTGGTAAGGGCGATCCAAAAAGGCCTTTCCCAAGTAAGGCACTGATTTGAGCCAGTTCTCCAAGGTTCAATTCCTTTTCATTCTTTTGATGTCTTAAGAATTCTCTGCCTCCAGGAGAGGCATGCTCCCTGCGGAAGTCATCCGGAGCTCTCTCTTCCTTTCCCTCTGCATGTATGGGCACAGGGTTTACATTTTTAAATGACAGCTGAAATCCATAGCAACGCACATTTTTCACATTTGGAAGAAAAAAAAAGGACATTGCTGCTTCAGCAGCGAACAAAATGTTATGAAATGAGTATAAATCAAGAATCACTGCTATCCTTTAATTATAAAACTTGCCAAGCTTCCAATGTTTTATGCATGTCAGTCATTATTTTTGAAGCAGCACTGAATCTCTGACTGTAAACAATACAAAATTCAGTAGCTTCCTTGCTTCTAAATGTGCTCAGGGCATAGTGATAATTAATGATCAATAATTACTTTGAAAGAATGAGCCCCGTGATTCAAGGGTCCTTGCTTCCTTGGGGAATTAGCTTTGGCCAGTCTCAGTAGTTCTTGTCAGACAATAATTCAGTGTAACCATATAAGTTCAAAAAATATTAGCCAGAAACACAGTAACTTCGACTTATTTTGTCTTTCGATTTTCTGTTCTCGGAAAGATTACAGATTCTCAGATCACCGCAGAATATGACAAAGGCAAGGTCTGTTGTGCATATTGGCTTATATAAAAATTGGAATTTTGGACACTGGTATATTTAATACCTGGCTCTCTTAAAATATGTCCAATTTTGCTGATACAGTATATCTGTAGTATATAATTTACAACAAATACAATATTAAATACTTTTTTCTATAAATTCCATACAAGCAATTGCTTTTGTTGAATTTCACCAAACTCTTGTATCTGTAGACTAAATATGGTTTCAACTGACAGACATATATATTTCCAACATAAACGTTAGTTGATATTTTAATTTATCTTAACAAGTAGGATCAAAGTGAAACAACAAAGAACTATGTCTGAACTTTACTCATTTGTCAAAGATGGAGCAACTGTGCTAAATTGGATAATTGTTTTCAAATGCCGGAAGAATATTTACTCATAACACAATGTTTATGCACCATGTTTCAGCTGTAAGCATGATACTCACTTAAGTTTAATCTGCATGAGGATTTTCTCCATAATTTTCTTAAGTTTAGGTAATCAACCATAAATCAATACTTATATTAGAATATTTGCCAAATTGGTGTAAGTATGCACTCCATGGCTAACTTTAATCTACAAATGTCACACTAATGAATGTTGATCTGGGAAGAGATTCTCAATAGCACAGCATTACGTAGCATTTCCAATGTACAGTTATGGTAGGTGTAAATATCTTCAAGAACATAGATAGTGATAACTTGTAGTAAAAAAAATGAGAAAGTGATGAGTTCTGAGTATTCTTTACCTTTGTTTTTGATATAATTTAGCTTTATGTTTATATAATTTAATATTTGATAACTATATTTAACAATCAACTGACAAAATTACTGAACGTTTAACAACTGGCTCTTGCAAGATTACGTATTACCCCCGAAGGCCCCACATCGTGACGCCATCGCATTGAAGACCAGGTTTCAACATACGAATTTTCTGCGGGGGGCACAGGCTGTCAGTCCACAGCAACTACATTATTAACAGACTAAAAAAAAATCCTTATCTTGACAGATGTAGAAGAAACATTTCACAAAATTCAACATCCATGGCTGCTAAAACCTCTCAGCGAACTAGGAATAGAAACAAACTTTTTCAATCCGATAAAGGGCAATATAAAAAAAAACATAGCCAGCATCATAGCTAATGGTGAAAGATTACATGCTTTCTCCCTGAGACTGGGAACAAGGAGGGGAAAGGCAAGGATGTTTGCTCCCGCCAGTTCTATGGAAGAATTAAAAAAAAAAGGAAACAAATGCAAAACACAGCATCCAAATAAGAAAGAAGTAAAATTGTTTTTATGTGTCGATAGGATCTATAAAGAAAATCCAGTGAATTCTACATTTAAAAAACTACTAAAACTAATAAGTGAGTTTTACAAAGTCACAGGATGTAAGGTAAATGTACACAATATATTGTATTTGTATATATTAGCTAAAATCAGAAGATTGAAATAAAAAATCAAATCCATTTATTATAGCATAAAATAATATAAAATACATAGGGAAGAATCTGTCAAAGGTTGTACATAAGCTATATATGGAAAACAAAACATTGCAGAAAGCGATGAAGAAGAGGTAGATAAATGACAACATATTCTATGTTCCTGGAATACATCACTGAGTATTCCTGAGGTACACATGTTCTCTCTCTTGATCCTCAGAGTCAGTGAAATTCCAATCAAAGTCCCAGCATGCTTTGTGTTAGAAATTGACAAGAAGATTCAGAAGCTTATCTGGAAATGCGAAGTATCTAGACTAGCCAAACAAGTTTGAAAAATAAAGTTGGAGGATGTATACTCATTCCAAGAATTATTATAAGCTACAGTAATTAAGATAAGGTGATACTGATGTTGACCGATACAGAGATTCAATTAACGTAATGGAGTTCAGAAATAGAGCCAGGGGTAGAGAGTTAATCAATTTTTTGACAAAGGCGAACAACAATTCAGTGGGGAGAGGAGAGTCTTCCTAACCCAGGGTGCTGGGACAATTGTGTGTTCATGCACAGAGAAATGAACTTTGGACCCATCTCTTACATCATATACAAAAGCAACTCAAAACGGATCACAGACACAAGTGTGACTTCTAAAACCATGACACTTTTAGACGTACACATAGGATAAAACCTTTACAACTGTAGGTTTGGCAAAGGTTTCTCAAATACACATCGTAAGCATGATACATGAAACAAAAGTTTTATTAACCTGGACTTTGTCAAAATTAAGAGCTTGTATTCTTTGAAAGACACTGTTAAAATGATAAACTGTAGGCTGGAAGAAAATAATTGCAAATCACATATCTGCCAACCGACATAGCTAGAATATGTGTATATGTGTATACATATATGTAATATCTAGATTGTATATGTGTATGTCAAAACTCAGTAACAAAACAGCATCCCCTTTTTAAAAGTGGTCCAAGAGTTGGATCATACACAGATGGTTGACGAATATGAATGGCAAAAATACTCAAATCTCTAGTTATTAGGAAAATGCAAATTAAAATCACAATGAGATGTTGCTCTGCACTTACCAGAATGTAGAAATTAAAATGACTGACTATACCAAGTGCCGACAAGATGTGGAATAGTTACAACTTCCTCATTGCTGGTGAGACTGTAAAATGGTACAGCCAATTTTGAAATCCTTTTGACCACTTCTAAAATAAACATTCAGTTACCGTATGACCCAGCCATTGTACTCCTAGGGTATTGCATATGTCTATGCAATAACTTATAGATGAAAGTTCAAATCGACTCAATGTCCACCCAATGGATTAGTGTATGGCGGTGTATTCATACATCATCCTGCTCAGCAAGGGTAGGGAATGAGCTGGAAGTAAACGCAACAACGCGGATGAATTGCAAACTAATCAGGAGAGTGAAAAAAGTCAGCAGACATGCTCTATGATTCCAAATTTATTATGTTCTGGAAAACGCGAACCAATCTGTCACGATGTAAAACAAATCAGCAGTTGCCTGGGAATGGGTGTGGGGGAGGGGCAGCAAGGAGGGTTCCCAAAGGGCACAAGGAAACTTCCCGCAGCGGTTACCGTCACTGCCCTGGCTCTGCTGTGCAGGTGTCGAAACTTACTGAACTGCATGCTTCAGCCACATGCAGCTCAGTTATGTGAACTATGCCCTCATACACATTTTTAAACAAGTAACTAAGGACCAGCACAAATTTCGTCTCCAAGCAAGTCTTCCTCTCCTACACAAAGGACATTGTATCTCTGGTTTAGGAATTTCCCCAGCATCCGTTGTTTCTACTTCTCACTCCTCACTTGCACGTCAGGTTGCAGGTAACAGAAATAATTTGTTATCCTACTTGGCAAAAGTACTGCTCAGAAATCAGGTCCTGCCCTGTACCACGGTTGCGCTCGAATAGGTCATTTTACTCCTCTGAGTCTGTTTCTTCATTTGTGAAACAGAAGTTTGTGAGCCATTTAAACAAACAAACACACTTGAAGCTGTATCTTTCATTGTAAACTGTGTGCTTGCTGCCTACCAGCGTGTCACTTGCTTCCGTAAGTCCTCTGGCTTCCTCTTCTATGTGGTCCGTGTGCAGACTTAGCCCATAAGAGTGGGACGCAGGACTCCAGGTGCCTACGGCGGGGCCGAGGGTGCGGTGGTGGCGGGCTCCACTGCTGGGCGCCAGGTGAAGGGGAGTTCAGGGACCATCCCAGACCCGAGCGGTTTAAGCCCTCTGGGCTTTGGCACAGTTTGCAGCCCAGATTAATTAATTAATGTTCACAAAGCACTTTGAAGATAGCAGATGCTGTGGGAGTGCAAAGCTCGGCATTAACAATGATAATTACATAAATCTGGGCTCCGACTTCAGCGGTCGTCATTGGAAGGGTGACCCAGTTGCTGATGCACAGCTGGGTTGGGACCCAGGTGGAGAAAGCCCTGAGAAAGGTGTTGAGAGCCGTTCTGTCCAGGGTGCTCTGGGGCACACAGGGTGTTCCAGGAAGCGGAGAGCTCTGTATCCCTCCTAAGCCACCCTGCTCGTGATGGCCCAGAAAGGCAGAGTGCTACCTGTCCGCATGTTGGGCCCGTCCGTTTGCAGTGAACACATGCTGGAGGCGTGCTGTGTGTGAAGTCCCCTTCACATCTCCATCTAGTAGATTTGAAGTCGAATCTACCAAACCTTCCATCGTTCCATAAGGCCTGGGGTGACAGAGAGGCGGGTCTAAACACCGGTTCTGGAGAAAGTACTGAGTGTGGCTTTGGGAAAGTTATGGCGCCAGTATAAGCCCCAGGGTCCTTTTGTTTAAAACAAGTACAAATGTAAGGCAGTAATATCAGCCTTTCTGAGGTAGGACCATAAAACATCTAGTAAACAACTGATGCATCCTGGGCACTTATGGGGTATTTTGCTAAGAAACTATGCGCAGGATGCCAGTTTATACCCTTTGAAGTTAATTTCAGTAGCCATTGCTGGTGATACTTTGTTTCAGGACAATCTCCCTTCTTGCCCCCACCTCAGGGGTCCTTACTGGAGGAAGGAAAGGCATTCTGTTTCACGTTTTCCTCCCCCTGCTGCCGTTCTCAAGGCCTGCTCCATGGAATTTCTCACTTTGGGGAGAAACTTGATATCCCTGCGTGTTGGGAGCTCGCAGGTCCCATCTGCACTGACCCGGGCTCTCAGCCCCTGAAAGACCCCCAGCTGCATCTTTCCCTGTGGACGAGCGCTGTTAAGTGCACGGGCGGCAGGCTGGAGCTGCGGACCGACGGTGTGCTCCTGCAGGCCCTCACCCTTGGTGGTCCCGTGGGGGCCCATGGCGCTTGCCTTCACTGCCAAGCTGCGCTGGGGAGAGCATGGCCTTGAGTCCTCTGCTGACACATCAGGGGAAAGCACTTTGAAGATGCAAAGGGTGTGTGTGAGTCATCTATAATCATCCTGATTCAGGAGCCAGCTTCAGAGCTCGGGCCTCAGTGACCCGAAGGGTAGGCTGCACTGGGCCCTTGGCTAATTTGCAAATTGCAGGGCTCGGTGAGGGGAGGCTCCCTAGGCAGCGTAATGAGTCAGTTGTGTTTTGAAGAGAGGTTGAGCCTATTTAACATTCCAAATTTACTTTACATATGAGACAACTTTTAAAACCCTCTTCACCTTCAGGGCTCAAGACAGTTCGTGGCTGGCTCTGCTTCCACCCTGGCCCCTTACCCTCTTCAGGGAGCTCTCAGGTGTTAGGAACACGAGCTATACCACCATGTAGCATGGTCAGAGTGTGGCTCAAAGAGAGCCCTGCCCAGGGGCTTGCTTAGTCCCAGATGCCTCACACCAACCCTCCCTCGGAGCCCTGGGATCGGGCCTCGCCACTCATCTGGAAGCCAAAAGAAACGAGTCCTAAAACCACTCACGCAGATTTCTTGGTCTCGTTATTTCACTTCCCCCAATTCTGCGACTCTGTGCTCATCGCTCTGATGATTACTTCCCTGTCTCCTGGCGTCCTTGGCTTGGCTGTACATGCCGTGTGCTGTGTGGGTTGAAGTGTGTGCACCCAAAATCCATATGTCGAAGTTCTAACTTCCCGTCCCTCAGAATGGGACCCGATTTGGAAATAGGGCTATCACAGATGTAAGTAGTTCACACGAAGTCACACTGGAGTAGGATGTTCTGCTAATATGACTGCTGTCCTTTTAAGAAACCATTCATGTGAAGATACAGGGACACAGGGAGAAGGCCCTGCAAAGACGGAAGTGACGTATCTACAGGCCAAGGCCTGCAAAAGGTTTCCAGAAAACCGGGGATTCTAGGAAGAGGCGAGGAAATTTCCCCAGGTTTTCGGAGAGCATGGCACCATGTGCACTGTGACTTAGGACTTCTGGCGGCCAGAACTGTCAGCAAATCCGTTACATTGTTTTAAGCCCCCTGGTTTGTGATGCTTCATTCCCTGGCATGTAAATACCAAGGCTATGGCAGAAATGCTGTTTCCTAGGCTGAGGCTGATGCAGGGACCGTGCTGGCAACCAAGTCCAAGGTCAGGTAGCACTGAGTTTTCCCCCTTTATCAAGGCACATCCAGCAACATGCTTCTTGCTCTAGGTGCTAACTGTGAATGACAGTCACAGAAAAGTCTGCCCCTGGACAGACACTGGAGTCCGTGGCAGTCACCAGAAGCTCATGTTCTATGAACTACTGCTAAGCAGGGTCCCCTGTTCCCAAGACTGAAGAGGAAAGGTCATGCCAAGAGCATTTTTCTAGAAATTCTGTGGGACTCGCAGACAATGTCCAGAAGTGGTTGGCCATAAAACAGGTGGAGAAGTAGGACTGTTGACATTAGTCACTGTGTGGCCTAGAATAGTCAAGACAGGCCCTCCAAAGAAGCAACTGTGCCACCTACTGAGGCGTAAAGAGATTTTGTAGGTACTGCTGAGGATGGAGGGCATCCCAGGCATGGAGGCTGGAGCAGAAAGACAGGTGTGGCTTAGGGATGAAATTTAGCGGGTGAGAGTGGTGGACCACAGGGAGGAGGAGAAAGGCTGAGTGCAGCAGAAATGCACTCTGCCTCCAGTTTGGCTACGAAAGCATTCCCTCCTTCCCTCCCTTCCTTCCTTCCTTTCTTCCTTCCTTCCTTCCTTCCTTCCTACCTACCTACCTTCCTTCCTCCCTTTCTTCCTCCCTTCCATCCTTCCTTCCTTCCTTCTTCCCTTCCTCTCACCCGGTTTCATTCTCCCTCACTCCCCTTTTCTTTCCTTCCTTCAGCATTCAATACGAACACACTGGTTTCCTGGGTACCAACCCCCCGACAGGCTCCGGGATGCAGGACTGCAACATCCTTTCTGTCTCCGAGGAGCTCCCACAATCACACGCAGTTGCAGTCCCCCATGGTAGGTGCTTTGACAGGTGTTCTGGGCACACAGGTATAAAAGCGCATTCACTTTGAGGCAATTCTTCACAAAGGTGCAGGACAGTAGCATTTATGGACAGGCAAATATGCTCCCTGAATCTTTATCCACAGTTAATCCTTACAATAACCCGATGAAGTGGTTATTACCGAGCCCGATTTACACGTGAAAAAAATCCAGACTTAGAAAAGCGAGGAAACATCTGTAATCACAGCTAATAGGCAGCAGACAGAGAGCTCGACCCCTGTTTTCCCAAACCTTCACATGTGTTCTTTGTCCTCCATGATGTCGTCGATATATTCTTAAGCTGGGAAGGATTTGTTCACCTGGCTCTTCCGTATTGTTCTTGACTGCTGTGGGGGTCACGGAGTCCATCACACAACACTGTGTGGTAGCAGGGGCTGACGTTCTGTCCCTCTTTCTTTCTATAGGTAGGGTTTGCCGCCCGAGGCATGGGCATCTTCGAGAGGACAATGAAACCCAGGGTCCCCCAGCCGACAGAAGGCTCCCTGGGCCCAATTCAGCTGACAGAGCAGGCACACCAGCTCAGAGGGATGCGGCTAGCTGAAAATACACACTAATCTAATCTTCTGGCTGTTCTAGACGAATCTCAGGAATGTGGGAGGCTAGCATGTCACATAGGCAATTATTGGCCGGACGCAGGATTGCATAATGCAAGGATGACTCGCGCTTCCTGCTTCGGCTCGCGGGCGGGGAGCTTGCCAAAGCGGGTTTATCTTCCCAGGAGAAACGTGCCAACTCTGGCAGGATATGAAGTAACTGTGATTATGGGAAGAAAGACATGCTTAATGTGAAAATAGTTAAGGTCTCTTTCAGTTTGTGCTGGCATCTCTCTCTCTCTCTTTCGTTTCCTTTTATTTTTGGCTCTGTCCCTTTCTATCTTCCTGTCATAAGGTCTTTTTCTCTGAATTTCTGTGTCCCCCTTATCTTTCTTTTGTGTGCTTTTGTTTCAACTTGCCTTCTTGCTTTTCGTTTCAATCTTCGCACCAGAGCCATGTTCGGGGCGAGTGCTGGATTTATTTCCCACACACAGAGGAGCTGATAGAAAGTCTCTGTGTTGGTTTTGCATGGAGGGGCCTTGCAGACTGAAGACGAAATAGGAACAGGAAGGACTCTCCTGTTTCCTCCTCGACGAGCTTGCGGAACTTGCCGCGTACCTTTCTTCTCCAGAGAGACCCATGTCGCACACCGCCCCGACTGCGCACCCCCAGCCGCTCCCCAGGAACGCCTGCGTTCTCACATGGCCCCCTTTGAAATGCTGGCTCCGAACCCCACCGACTGGCCAGTGGAATGCTGTCGAAAAGAGAGAAAAGTGAATCCCTAAACACAGAATGATGGACAGACAGGGCTCTTACGGATGTTTCTGGGTCTTTTGTTCGTTTCTTTGTCAGGTGAGGATCAGGCAGTCCTGTGTGGCAAAGTCACCAGCCTGAGTCCCCCAGCTGCAGCTCCTGGGACACTTCCCCTCCCACCCATTGCACTTCCAGTCTTCCTGCTACGTGAGGCGTTTTTGTGTATGTGTGCAGATAGAAAAGTGTAATGTGGCAGCTAAAGAATCATGGAGTCACAACACATAATGATATGTATAGAAAACCTTCAGTGTTATTTTCTAAGATGCACGTGGACCATAAAGAAAATGTTACGTTATTTTACAAGACAGAAAAATGTGTAATAGCACCTCAACACCAGTAAAAATTGAATTAAAATTCTCACAAACAAGCTTTTTGGGAACTTAAAAGGGTCAGCATTAACTATCTAGAAAATACACCTGGTTCACTCAGACACGTTCATATCAGGTGATTCCTCACCTGGCTGAGTCGGTACGCTTTGCCAGTCACAATGGTGGTCATTTGAAGGAAATAACCTACGTCTCACAGGTTTTTATGGAGTTTTATTGTCCTATGTTACATTGAAAATCAGGTTCAGAGAGGTCAATAAACTGGCTGGAGCTGCTGAAGTTAGCGGGTTGGTAGCTCAGCAGGGAAACCCAGCTGTGTCTCACCCCCACACCTTTTCCCTTCTTCTGCTAAGTGCCAGGGACTCCCCGGGGGCACAGAAGAAAGCAAGGTCTTATTTCGTTATGGTGGTAGAACTCTGTCTCTCCCTGCCCTGGATCAGACTGTGAGGGCATTGGAGAAACGCAGGGCGAATTTCATGTCACGGGGCAACTAATCTAGAGGCTGGGTTTCCTATTAGGGAATTAAAACCCCTGTGTTCAAAGTCCCGATTTTCCTTCCAAGTCACAAGTATTCTTTATTTTGTCATTACCCCCATGGTTGCTCTCACGAAGGCTTACAATGTAACAATGTAGGCTTCCTGTTGTAAAAGATGAGGTTTACCTAAAGATCTACGTCCACCCCTCCCTAAAGACCGTTACAACTGGACACTTGAGAGTGGGCTTAGGTTTAGCCAGTGTGCTCTTAGCATTCACATGCATAGGCATTCTGACTGCTGAACGGTGGCTGGCCACGCTCATTGCATTTTATTCTATCCGTAAGATAGCCAGACCTTAACCTTGTCAGCTCTGCCTTGCCCCAGGGTTTCCCAGCTGGAATCAGCCTTTACTCACCGAGTCCCTGAGCCAGTTCTAAGCTGCAATGGAAAGGCTTTTAGAAGTCGAACCCCAAAGGCGGGATGGGAGGGTGGGACCACTGAAGTGAGACTTGCCGACTTGCTCTGTGCTGTTTCCATACTCCCTTAAGCCTCGGTGTCACATAGCTTTAAAGACACTCACTCTCATGGTCCTGACCTTTCTCTTCCTCCTGCTCCTCCTCCTCTACCTCCTTTTCTTCCTCCTCCCTCTTCTATCACTTTCTTACTGATATCTGCATCCCCAATAGCACCATGACAAACCTTTAACCAGCCCTAAGAGGTAGAAATGAGCATCATTTTCCAGATGAGAAAATTGTGACTCAGAGAGTTTAGATAAGTCGCCCAATATCACCAGCTGGAAACGGATACGGACAGCGTTCAGCTCCAAGCCGCCTGCCTGCAAAGCATAAAGATTTCTTCACCACAAACACAGCACAGTGTTTTCTCCCTCTGGGCCTCGCCAGCCGTGCTGTGTCCTGCCTCCCCACCCGCCCAGCACGGACGTCTGTCTCAGCCACGTTCGTTGGTTGACTGGGCACCTGAGTTCCTGTGGGCTGACTCTTGTGCCCACCCGGGCTTCCTCGCCACCCCATCCTACTCCACACAGGCTTTCTAATTCTTTATTCCGCCTCCTAGAACCCAGTTGTAGCTGATGTCCTGAAACACTTCGTGCTCAGGCATCTCAGAGTTAAGACAGTCTCAGGAAGCCCTCTCTGTATTAAAACACGGTTAGCCAGGCCTTATTTACAATAAATCTCTTGTCTTGTAACACATCCCCTCAGTTACCTATTCAAGTTGATCCCTTCCTACCAGTATTTTGGGCGCCCACTGAGCACTGACTCACCTGCCAGCCCTTGAAGACAGCTGCAGGGACCCAGTCCTGCTGGGAGCAGACAGACAACCCTTCTCTGGTGCCTGGTGAGCTTCCATTCCAAACTCCGTCCACCTGAGGCTGTGGATGGAGTTCGGAAGGAAACTATGGACTCTGCTACTCCCTTCGTACTCCGTTCCTGTACTCGGTCCTCTGAGAATCGGCCACACATCTCTCCTCTCGCTCCCGGACATTCACCACCCTGGGGAACAGTTCTGTGCCCTGAAACGGTGGTCACTTTGCCACCGAGACAACCTGCCTCCTCCCAGCCCAGGCCTCTCCTAGGAAGAGGTATTGTGACGGTTTGTTTTTTGATGACAGAAGAATTTGAAAATTTCTAGCTTCTGCCACCAACCAGCAAACACCTCTCAGACCCTGTCACCCACCCCTGGATCAAAACAGAAGTAGGTGGGTCCAGGTGAAGTTTATGTGTATTTCCCAATCCCCATTCATTTCATTGGTTTTCAAATCATGCTTGCCACTAGTTTGCTCCACGTAGAAATGCTAAGAAAGTTATGAAAACCTCCCATGATGCCGCAGAGAAAGGCCAGCACTACCAGCCCCACACCCCTGCTGGCTGTGGTGGCAAAGCCCCCGTGACCTGGAAGGGCAGCCAGGCAGAGGGAGAGTCCTGGCTGGTGCTAGGGCTGTAGGCTCTCACACTACCTGGCCGCGCTGCCCTGGCTAAAACTGCCTGCCTTCCTCAGCCTTCTTCTTTACAAAGTGAAAGGACTTTGATAGGTCCTTTCCAGAATGAGGGCGTGAAGGACAAGCTGGGTGTCAGGCTGCCTCGACAGCCCTCTGCAGTGTTGACGCAGAGGGGGCATCGGGTGGTTAGAGGCAGAGAAGGCGGTGATGAGTCTGCTGGGGGGAGGGAGTGGGGAGGGAGCGAGTGGACCCTGTGCACACAGATAGAGGAAAGTCTGCAGGGCTGCCGAGAGGAGGGCTGAGGGCGGAGGCACTGATGAACTCACACTTCTCTGATTCCTCCAAAGCAGTGCCCTTGCAGGCGAGTGGCTCTGAGTCACGCTTCTCTTCCCTGCCACACTACACTACTTCCAACACGTTCACCAAGACCTCAAGCAGTGAACCACGTTACTAAAAGAGTAGCAATTAGGGTGGCCGACCCCAGCAATTTGAAGTTTCCTGTCTACGGAAGCATGTGGGGAAAGGGTGGTCCGGAAGGGCCGGGGGGAGCATTCTTTTCTTCTAAGGGGGCCTCTCGTGTGTTTCCCATTCTGGGTAAAGAAACAGGAGGGAGGGAGAATGCTCACCTCAAATGCCTGCGCCCAGGGCGACCCACACGCGGCCCCAGGTGCTCTGGCTGTCTGCGGACCCCTCCTCAGTGGAGTGTCTCCCTCTTTCTTCTTTGGGGGGATCCTGGATCAGCTCTGAAAGCCTGTTGGCATCTCTGCCTGACTCTGAAAATGAAGTGGTGTTGGAGGCTGCTTGGTAAATGGCTCCCTGTACCTTGGCTGCTGGAGCAGGCACACAGGGAGGTAGGCCCGTGATTTATAGCTGCTGGCTCCTGGGCTTTTCCAAGCTGCCAGCTTGAACCAGGGAGTCATCTCTGGCAAAACGAGCGTTTTGTCTGGTTCAAACTGATGGGAAGGAGAGGAAGTTGGACTGCTTTGTTCAACACTTGCTGGCCATCCCTCCCTCAAGACAGCTGGAATCCCCACGTTCATTTTTCTCCTGCAACCTGAGCTCCTGAAAAGAGGCCCAGAAGAGCAGTCCATCAGTCCCCAGAGGCCAAGGGCCCGCACTGGGGGGCAGGGAGCCTGTGCGGAGCTTACACAATGCCCAGCTGGCCTCTGACCTGTGGTCGTGGTTTCCCAGAACCCCCAGGGGCCCATCCAGGAAAACACTCACGTCTCCTCCCTTATCATCTGTTCTCTCCCAAGGGGATTTTGTTCCCTTTAATGTTTTCCACAGTTGCTATTGGAAGTCAGGTGCTCGGACCCAGCTGGAGAATAGACTGCTTCCAAAATATCCCCCCCAGTGCGGTGGGGGTGGGGCGGTCCCGGCCTCTGAGTAGACAGTTTATTCAGTTTATTCGAGTGTGACAAGTACGTTGACTTCTTTTAGCATTCATTCTTCACCTCCAAAAGGAGAATAAGATCTTCTTTGAGAAATAACTGTTCGGATGAACCTTAACATAGTTGGCAGAAAGTAGGCAAATGAGTAAGTAAATCTAAATAAACAATACATCTTTAAATTTTATTATTAGTTTTCTGCTTTTGTTTAGTTTTGTCTTTCTTTTTTCCTACTATCCGTTTTCAGCCTATCGTTTATACGAGAACCCAAAAGGAATGCTTCAAAAATACGAGACTTGTAATTTAGCATGAACTGAGTAAAAATAACTTTTCGAAGACTAGATTTGACTAGATACTTTCAGTTACATAAAACTCAGATGGTAAAGGTTAATGGAGATGTTATTAGCAGTAATACTTTGCAACAGGATACACATCATGAAAAGAAATGGGAGTTTTTTTTTCAAGTAGACAGAACATAAGTTTTTATATCTGGGGGGAAAAATCTCCCTGGGAATGTTTGATGCTAAATGGCAAGCGACAGGCCATTTGGAAGAGGAGAAAAATGTGTTCACTTTTGCTCTTCAACAATGGAGTATCTCCTTTCTGAGAAAACTAGGAACTTATTTCCCTCAGGAAATGTGCAGCATTTATTCTGAAATACAGATCTCCTGCCGCCTGCTCTGTATTTTCTTAAAATTCTTTGTTCATCTAATACTTCAAGAGCAAATGTGTAAAATACAGTTTTATTAACAAGAAATGAAAATTGTTCCCTTTTTCTTTTTTCTTTCTTTTCTCTTCTTTCTTTTTTTCTTTTATTTATTTAATTTTTTGGTGATGGGTTTGTGATTTGGTTGAGGGTGTGCCTGATCTTAACCAGGCACACTTAACAAGTGTGCCTGATCTCGTGCCTAGGTCAAAAAACTCATCCTAGAGTTTCATCTGGGATGCTCATGGTTCTTCACGTTATTTAGAAATTTTGCTGAAAGAAATGTGAAAAAGTAAAGCTAGTTATTGTTTTTGTTTTGAATCCTTACTCAAGGACATGCTTATTGATTTTAGAGAGAGGGGAAGGGAGGGAGAGAGAGAGAGGGAGAGAAACATTGATGTGAGAGAGAAACATTGATTGGTTGCCTCTTGTACGCACCCCAACCAGGGACCAAACCCACAACCTAGGCATGTGCCCTGATGGGGAACTGAACTTGCAACCCTTTGGTCTATGGGATGATGCTCCGACCAACTGAGCCACATCAGCCAGGGCAAAGCTAGTGATTGCTATTGTATCTCTCCATACTTCCAGACAAGACGATGTTGAAATTCCCCCATCTGTGTTCCCCACCTGTGTATATGCGCACACACATTCCTGACCCATCCCCCAGGTCAGCCTATGTCCCCCTGGGAATAGTTCTCATACTGTAGCATTTACTTAAATCACCTGGGCATCTTGTGTACTGTAGCATCTACATGTATGCCCTGGGGACATTGTCAAAATGCAGATTCTGATCAATAGATCTGGGGCGAAGGGCAAGATTCTAAGTTCCTAAAAAACTCCCAGTTGCTGCTGCTGTGGAGAGTCTGTGGCCCACACTGTGAGTGGTGAGGATGGAAGTGAGAAGAACGCTGGGTGGGAATTCAAGACTTGAGTATATTCTTTGGGTTTGGTTACAAACTTCCTGTGTGATCCTGGGAGATCTTTGCACTTATGGGCTCTAGTTTGCCCACTTAGAAATTGGGGCAATGAGATCAACTAACTAACTGCTGAGATTGTTTTTGATGCTGTTATTTGTTTAACATGATTCTAGATTCTTACTGCTTCTAGCCTATGCAAGAGCTCCATCTAAGAACAAAGAAGAAAGCAAGACTGAAGTGCATGGGGTAGCAAGGGGGTGAAAACATTCGAGTAAGTGAAAAGCAGAGAGACCCCCTTTTGTCCCTACTCATTGACAACATGGGTGTGTTGAAAACCCTCCTTTGCATCAGAAGAAAGTGCAAACATTGGCTGGGAAAGCCCCGCTGGTTTCTCATCCACCACCCTAGACTTTGTGAGGATTAAGTGAGATAATGCAAGACGTCCATCAACAGCACATGGCTCCATAAGGTTTGGTACACTCACACTTGAGAAGATTATACAGTCATTCAAAGGTGTGATTTAGAGCTAAAGGGATGAACAGGGAAGACATTTCCACAAGGCATTATTGACTGGAAAAGAAAGAAGTGAAACAAGTGTGTATATATTGTTTTCTCAAAAAGATGGCAAAAGTTTCCTACGTGTATGTCTCCATTCACAGACCCACCTGTTTAACATTGCACACCATGGACCGCCTCTCCTGCCCACTCCTACCCAGCACCTCTGACCCCACTGTCCTGCTTCATTTTTCCCCTCAACACTTATCTTTTGACACACTTTTCCGCTACTTCTGTGCTTACGGCGGATCCGCTCCCATTAGAATGTATAAGCTGTGTAAGATCAGGAATCTTTGGGG
Source organism: Micronycteris hirsuta (assembly GCA_004026765.1). NCBI lineage: Eukaryota > Metazoa > Chordata > Mammalia > Chiroptera > Phyllostomidae > Micronycteris > Micronycteris hirsuta. Next base: position 131,081 of record PVJI01002395.1, read on the forward strand.
TTATTTTGATTGTTTTTGTTATCCATTGCTTCATCCTCAGCAACTGGTTTAATACTTGGCACATAATTGGTGCCTTGTAAATATATGTGAACTGAGTAAATGAATGCATTGAGTAAAAGCAGGGAAATAGGGAAGAGAATATGTGAGGCAGAAGGTATGAAGGGGAAAGCTAAAGGAAAGGAGGAGCTAAGCTGCATGAACAACTGCATAGTTATAGGATTTATGAACATATGCATAGATGTGTGCGTGTTTCATTTAAAATCTGGATAACAAATTAGTAGGGGTCCTATAAAGTTACTCACTTTTCATTGTCATGTGATCTCGGGGGTTGAAAGGAGGGACGTACCAGTGGCAACAGTACTGAACTCCTGGTGTCTGTCTCTCTCCCCAGATCGTTCTGCCTGGGGGTTGGGGATCTGGTGTGGTCCCCATATTGCTACCATCAAGGTCAGTGGCCTTGGATAAGTCAAGTCCATGTCAGGGCCTTCGTGTGCTTGCCTTGAACATAGACCCGATGATGCTGCTCCGAGCACCTGCCCGGGGTTTGTAAAGGCAAGGGGGACAGTACTGTCCTTTTCCTTTGTGCTCTTCTCCTCGGTTTCTGGTCCACTTTCTGTCTCATGCAGTGCCTACACACGCAAGTGGTTACTGCACATTCAGACGAATGCGGACCTGTATGCAATACCACCAGCTGCCTGACCCACAGGCGAAGCATCTCCACAGTCCAGGAAGGCACTGTGTCTTACCTTTGAACTGTCTGCACTCAGCCAAGGGCCTGGTTCAGAGCAGGGGCCAAGAACGGTTGCCTAAGCTCACTGGGCATGCGGTTTAGGTACCACCTGGAATCGCTCACTTCTCTGGGCTTCAGGTGGACCTGGCTCACACCCCCAGCCTCATAGCGTGGCCGAGTCCCGACTTCTGCAGACCATTTGGGAAAGTCTGGCCTTTCTTCTTACTGTTCATCTCTACTTCTCCTCTGGTATTGCACCTGTTCTCTCGGTTCTGTGTGCCTCAAACTGAGTCCAAAATTCTACCCCTTACCTAATTCTCATTAAAAAAATAAAACTCACTTGCAGTCAGGCTAATATGGATCCAGTAAATGTTTCTGAAGAGTTGGTGAGTCTCAACATTCTGGCCTTTGAAACCATTAGAAGCTCCACCTCTCCCACTAGACAGCCTTCCGCCACCAGAATCGTCCGCATTTGACTTTCTGGCTGTGTCAAGCTCCCCAGGAAGTGTCCACTCCTCTGCCCATCCCTCGCTCCTCCCTGACCATTCCAGAAATTCCTGCAAATAAAATTTCTCCAGCCCGCAGGCAAGTCTACCAAATCATTACAATGCATTTTCCACTGTCTTATTAACCTCGGCAGAGTTACTTGATTCTCGGGTACAGCAGGCTTGTTTTTACACTGACTCCCTGTGGATGGAGATGGACATTTGGACAAATCACACAGACCTGACCTGTTACATCAAGCACAAGTAGAGAGGGTGGCACAAACAAAGAGTTATATTTCTAGTGTAAGCAAATATTAACCTTTGAGAGCCACATAGATTAGAGAGCCCACTAATGTGGTCAACCATCACTTACGAAGCATCTGCTAGGAAGGTCTGTTTTGGTGCTGCAGACTGGCCCTCCCGAGATGAGTTCACCTTCTGTTCAGACAGAGGATGTGCCTCAAATACCTGTAATATAGATTAAAACCTGGAAATAGCACAGAAGAGGGGCCAAGCATGCTGTGGAATCCAGAAGCAGAAGAATAATAGCATACCACGGGCACGTCTATGCTGAGGTCGGAGGAGATGGTATATCGGCTGGGGCTGCTGTAACGAAACACCACAGACAGGGTGGCTTAACCAACAGCAATTGTGTCTCATGTTCTGGAATCTGGAAATCTAGGATCAAGTTGCTGGACAATTTCACTTCTAGTGAGAACCCTCTTTTTGGCTTGCAGGTGGACATTCTTTCTGTGTCTTCACATGGCAGTAAGAGTGGAGGGAGTTCTCTGGTGTCTTTCTTATAATAATGCAAATCCTATAAAATCAGGGCCCCATCCTTATGACCTGCATTACTCCCATAAAGACTCTGTCTCCAAATATAGTCACATTGCAGGTTGGGGCTTCCACACATGAACTTGGGGGGGGGGTAGTAAACATTCAATCCATAATCGATACTCTATGAGAAAGCCTTCTAAATGGGTATGTAGTGGAAAAGGCATTCTAGGCAAAGGGGATAGAATTTAATAATAATAACAACTGCATACTATGTTCCTGTGAGGAGGAGCCTTATGCATATCACTTTCCAGTTCTAACAACACCACCAGGCAAATCTTACAGCCCTCATTTAACAGATAAGAAAGCGGAGGCTCCCGGAAGTGAGTCGGGCACCAAATCTTCCCATTGGTTAACTGACTGGGAGGAGGCGGGCTTCAGGTCTGATTATTAGGGACGAGCACTAGATGCCCGCAGAAAGTGTTTGTCATGTGCCTGGCGTGACCTCTGCCCCTTGCTTTCCAACTGGACTTGGGGGTGTAGCTTTTAGGAGCCAGGAACAAAACCAGAGCTTTTGCTGAGTCTTTAAACTACCTTTTACTTACTCAGCTGTTGCTGAAGAGTCGATATATATCAACCCCCAGCATCTATTCTAAATTTTACCTTCACACTAACACAACAGGCTAAAAAGCTTTCTGCTGGAGTCTAAATAGCTTTTTCCACCAGCCCACAGGCCTTTAAGCCAAATTTGCACTTCTAGAAGTGATTTCCTCAGGCTTGCTTGGGGTGGAGGGAGACAGCTAAATGCTTCTCTCTCTTTTCTTACCTGACAAGTTGGATTTCCAGAAAAGAAAAATCCTCATAGTGATTCATCTGTAGTTTCTACTCTTTTTCAACTTTGTGAGGGTTTGTTTCTTTTCTCCCAACCCACTTTTTATTCTTAGTGTGCATGGGAATTCAAGGTGAAGTCATGGGTTTGTCAGTGTCTCTGAGCATGCCTGTGTCAAAGCCATGTTTGAGAGAATCAGTGCTGGTGGGCGCGCATTTCACAAGTGGATCAGAGGCAGTTGTGTGCTCATGAACCACTTATGTAACCTTCTGAGCTCCGTTTCTCCTTCTGCAGCAGCGAAATAAACACACTTCCCTGAAAAGATTAATTATCTGGCACAATAGGACAAAATGGATATCCCCAAATTGGTAGTATTTTAATTCCTCTCCTTGCCACTTTAAAATATCAGTAGCACTAGTAATGTAGTCTACAGTTTAATTCTGATTTTCAGAAAGAAGTACACATATTTTCTGACCTGAAATTGGTGTATTTAGATTGGTCTGTACCTGGCGAGCTCCGTTGTTTGCAGCCGATTCTTAGTGATGGCAGGGGGAACAGTTGGGCTATCATTTCCTGAGCATCCCTGTGTAATGTGGGATCTCACTCATGGAGTATTTGTGGTCATCTCCGTGTTACTGTCAACTCCTCTGCTGAAGGACTGTGTTTACTCGGTTCCCTGCTGAGTGTCCAGGGCCTCACACAGTGCCTGGCGCACACCAGACATTCAGTAAATATGTGCAGACTGAATGTGTGCACCCCTCTTCTCCAGTGACCTGTGGGCTCCAAAGTGCACAGGTCACGCCTGCTCTGTCCCCTCATGCTCAAGCACAGAAAGGCTGAGATTGTAAACGGGTGGCTTAAAACAAGGACAGAACAAGAGAAAATAAAGGTGGGCAGATTTCGGCAGCAGAAATATCCTGGTCTCTGAGCACAGCTTTTTAATGCCACCCTTGCCATGTCTGGGCAAGACAAGTACTGAATAGACTGAGACTTAGAGCATTTGAATTCTGTTCTGCCGGGGACTAGCTGCCTCTCAATTTGAGGAGCCTTGGATACTAGAGACTAGGACTACAAGTTCCCTAAAACTTGTTACTGATGAGAGCAAATCAACAAGGATTAATTGGTGATCTTTGTGTGGTCTAGCGCGTCTCCAATCACCTTTGCTTTTCTATGCACAATAGGCATGCCTCTGCCTCAAAGGGTCTGCATTGGCTGCACCATCTTCCTAAATGCTTTTTGCCCAGATATCCACATGGCTCATTCCTCCTTCCCTTCAAAATTGGGCTCAAATTTCCTTATTTAATATTTCAGCCTCCACCATACTCACTGCTCCCCTCCCTGGTTTGTTTTTCTCCACAACCTTTTTTTCCTAACATATCCTTCATTCACTTCATTATTTTATTATCTGTTTCCTCTTAATATCATGGAAGGGCCATGCAAATGGGAATTTTGTCTGTTTTGTTCACCTCTGTATTCCCAGTGGCTAAAATAATCCAATCCTTGTCACATGACAAGATCTCAACAAGAGTTTCTTCAGTGAATAACTAAACTGACACGTTCTATTGATACAAATATAAATTCAAAATAACACAGGACACGATTCAGGGGAGAAGTATTTTATTCTTTTGTGGATTCCAGAATCTCATCGACATGAATGAGGGGAGTCTACATACTTACTGCACACCTACTACATGGAAAAGCTTTGCCTAAATCACTTGTCTTTAATCTCAAAATAATTAGGAGAGCATTTCTGTCTCTTGTTCACAGATAAAGACATCAAGATTTTGAGTCACACATTAGCAGAGGCATCTTCAGGACTCTAGTTGTGTTTGGTTCCTGCCATGCCTGTGTGACTCCAAAGTGCATACTCAGAAAATCTCAGTCAGAAAAGATTTCACTTTTTAGAAGAACCCTTCTCTGTTTTGTGAGGAGGTGGTTCGAAATGGTAGAAAACACCCTCTTCTTAAAAGACACAGACTAGGTTTACAGATTTAGTTTTGTTTTTAATGTGGTAGTGAGCTTAGGAAGACATTCCTGTCTTCCCACCTCAGTAAAGGGAGGAAGTTGAACTAGATGACTTTGAAGGTCTCTTCTACCCCCGAGGTGACGACCTTGTTTAGCTCATCCTGATGAGATTATTTAATTGCCACAGCACACGTGCCAAGGTTCAAGGTGTCCTTGGTTTCCAAGAGGAAGAACAAAGGAGAAGCACAGTCTGCAAGCGCGAGCTGTCCCTGACCCCGCATTGATGAACGCCCATCGCAGCGCCTCTCTTGAGGTGCTACAATCCTCAGCTTAAGCCAGTTTCCTGAGAGTCAGAACTTGGAGATTTTCTCCCATCAAAGGAAAATTTTAAAGGGGGCTGATCAATCAACACAGGTGTTCTTCAAAGAATCAGGAGGACCTTGTTCTGGAAATCACCACCTTCCTTCAGTAAGAAGTTTGCCAAGATGGCTGAACAATGCCAGATCCTAAGAATATTAATTAGTAGACCTGAATTGGGAGGTGCGTCTTGCTTTAAGGAAAGTGATCATTATAGAGTATGGAAATCATGGGATTTGTAGTCAAATGTGTGTTGTTATCCTGGCTTTTCTGTGTGACCTTGAGGCATGTCCATGGACTTTTCTGAGACTCAGTTTACATGTCTGTATAATATAATTAAAGGTATCTATCTTACATGATTTAAAGGTAAAATATATAAAGTTAACCTGTATAAAGTCCTTTTCAAAATACAACTCAATGAATATTAGGGCATTTGGAGAAACTGAGTAAGTCTTTAGGAATTTTTATATGGCTGTATTTGTCCTTGGGGCCAGTTTCTCTCCATGATTCTAACCTTCCCCTTTATGACCTTTGACCTTCAGCCCTTTTAGGATTTCTGGGGTTGGAAGCTAGGCTAGCCCAGGAACTAGAACATTAATGTATTTAGAACAGTTAAGGAAAGGTAATTTTAAGAAATATTTTTTGGGGGGAAGAAGGAAGTCTCAGTCATTCATAAAAATCTTCCTATGCCTCTAAGTTGTAAGCAAGGAAGAATGAGTAGGTAGCGAAATCAAGAACTAGAGTGAGAAAGGGATTGTGGACTTGGAGGAGGTGGGAAGTCTCCAGCCATTTAGCAATAAAAGACATATTTCCTCCTCTCTGGGCAGTGAGGGGGGGTGGGGTGGAGGAGAAGAAAGAAGGCAAGAAGGCACAGAGGAAAGAGGAGAAAACTGCTTTGGAACGTGGTATAGCATAGAGATGAGAAATATAGCTTTGTATCAATCGAAACTTGTTTGGGATCTTACCTGGCAATGGCCAAGTTACTTAAAAATCTCTGGGCCTCAGTTTTCTCAGCCACTAAATTGGACGATAAACCATATTGTGTGATGTATTGTAGTGAGGCATACATGTGAAAATGCTTTATAAATTACAATGGTTGTGCATGAATGGTTCTCAACATGCCAGCAACAGCAAGGCCTGGCAGCTATCAGTGTTACTGAATGAACATCTGAATTCACACTGATACACAGAGTGGAGACTCTGTTTAGACTGTAAACTCTTAAAATGAGTCAATGTCTCCCGTAGTTTAGAACTAAATACATTGTTAAGGATAAAGGTTTAATCTATGCTTTCAAAAATCCCGTTAAAAATCATCTCTCTAGGAATCAGTTTAAAAAATCCGGAGTAAATGAAAGAGAACTGAACAGTCAACTGATTCATTTGACTCTATTGCTCACACAAGTGATAAAGCAGACAGGAGAACAATTTGTTTGCACGACTGGAGTGGGCTTGCTCTTCATGAAGTGTGATTCACCACATTCTTGGGCCAGTTAAACGGGGAGGACAGAAATGTGAGATGCGTGCTCATTTCTTTGTGTTGTCTTTAGTAACACAAAACAAACCTGTGTGTGTATAATATCATGTTGCGTTATATTTCTGAACGATGGGGTAGAAGCCTTCCATTTATTTTATTTTATTTTAAATAGCAGCCTGTGAAACTGGCTTGGTGCTGTTCACCGAAGCAGAGAAGGGAGGGCCCACTTTCCTTCCATGCTCCTTCCCACCAGCCTCTGAAGTGTGAGCTCGTTGCTACCGGACCCGTGGGTGGCAACTCTGCTCTAGGATCAGGGAGAGAAAGAAGTGCCAGCAAACAGAGAGGCCTTTCAGCAAGTGGTGGGATTTGAAATCTTGCATGTGTAACAATTCAAGGAAAATGTAACAAAGTCGATCATTGTCGGGATAGAATGGACTCACTTGCATTTGGTTATGGTTACGTGGTGCTCCGCACAGAGATGGCGCCCGTCGCGAACTCTGTAGTGATTTTGTGAAAAGCTGTGTGACTAACAGTGAGCTCCAGCGGCATCGGTGGCAAGGTTTCGTCACAGGGGTTTCTACAATGAACTGAACAATCAGAGTGCTTAAAAATGCGTATCACCGAAAGTTAAGAAAAATCACGTGATAATAAGTATTTGTCGTTTGGGGTTGCTAAATTTATAGTCACTTTTAAGGCAGCAAGAGAAAACACATGTAGTTTAAGATTTGAGTCCGAAGTGTGTATGCGTGCACACATTTATGTGTATATATATATGTATATGTGTATGTATGTGTGTGTGTGTTATATATATATCCATCACTTATTTTACTTTTAAATGCAACCAATAAAGCATCCATGGAGTCTTGGAACCTTTTCTAATTTCCTCTAGTAATACAATTTTAAGATTCCATTTTACCTTTATGTAACTTTAGCTCTAAAAGCCCGAAGGCTGCAATTACTGAGGAGGGATAATAAGGTACCTGATGTGTACTACCTGAGAAAATTGGACATGTTAATTTTCATGGAGAATCTCCAGTGAATTTCCCAAGAAATTTCATTTCCCAGCCCCCTTTCTTTCCGCTCAGAGCAATTTGCAGTGTGGGGATCTGCAGCTGGTACAATCAATTACATGATGACTATGCCATTGTTTTTCTTTCTTTCTTCTTTTTTTAAAGATTTTATTTACTTATTTTTAAAGAAAGGGGAAGAGAAGGAGAAGAGAGGGAGAGAAACATCAATCAGTTGCCTCTTATATGAACCCCAACCTGTTACTGAACCCACAACTCAGGTACGTGTGCCCTGATGGGGAATTGAACTGGTGAACTTTTGCTTTGCAGGACAAAGCTCAACCCACTGAGCCACCCGGTCAGGGCACCACCATTTCTCAATGCAAAGTTCTTCACTGCCTCAGCTGCAGCGGGATATGAAGAACCCGAGACATGTCTTCCTGGGAAAATAACTGTCCAGGGCTGGACTGAAATGATGTCCTTGGCCTCAGGGACTAACAATGACCTTTGGCCACTTCAGAAAGGCTTCCCCTCTGCCTTGGTGCCTCCTTCCGTGAAGCATCCTCATGGAGGTATCTGTGCATGTAACTTATCCGTTCTTCTATGTGCTCTGCTGCTTGGTAGCAGAAAGCGCATCTTCTATGTGTTTTTACTCCTGCAGGAGCCTAGAGTCTGGCCTTTTAATAAACACAGTTCATGTCAACAATTGAAGGCTGTGCAAACTCAGCCACCCATCCCTTCTCCTATGTGCCTGAGACTCTTCTCGCCTCTCGGGACGCATTAAAGACTCGGATTTATGTGTTCTACTCTTAAGGCGCTCACGGATGGATGGGGCATAGATACATAAATGAGTTTATGACACGAAGGGACGAGTATTAAAACTGGTGAATACTGAGAATGTTAGCAATGCACAGCAGAAAGAGCCGGTACCTTTCAGGGGCAGTGGGGAATGTCATGGAAGGGTCTGCCGCAGGAACAGATCTCAAGAAAGACCCTGAAGGGTGAGAGGTGGTACCAGGAAAGGGAAACAAATGTGTTCTCTGAGTTTGGGGAGACCTAACCGAGTGCTGGAAGATAAGGTTGGAGACCCAGGAAAGTCTTATTTCCAGCCTGGGTGTCATGGGACTTCACGTGGCAGGGACAGAGCCGTATCTACGCATCAGCATTCAGAGGGCAGACCGGCTGGCTGTGCAGCAAAGATGAAAGGGAAGCCGGAGAGGGGCAGGAGAGCCACCAGGCAGCTACTGCTGTGTTGCAAGGGCAGAGGAGAGGACGAAAGCTGGGTGGTGGCTGTGGGGCCAGCTGGGAAAGGTTGCCTTTAAAGGCGGTGAGGCGTGAGGAATCTAGACATACGAGGTCTGTCCAGAAAAAGCCCGGTCATTGTCAATATAACAAGAATGGTTTGCATGATATCTGTGTAACCTGGCAGCCAAGGAGAGTGGACCGGAATGAGCATGCATGAACAGTGATGACATCACCATCCTAGTCAGTGAAGGCGGTAGATGCCATTGAGTGAGCATGTGTGTTGTGTGGCCATTGCGTTCAAAATGACTGAGCAAGTAGAGCAATGGATCTGGATCCAATTTTGCATTAAGCTTGACCATTCCTGCAGGGAAACTATTCAGATAATTCAGAAGGCCACAGCTATGGACAACTGGTGATTGGCAGCTTCACCACAATGATGCATCTGCTCATGCATCATGTTTCGTGCAGAATTTTTTCATGAAACATCAAATCACCCAGGTGACTCAGCCACCCTGTAGTCCCTATATAATGCCCTGAAAGTTCTGGCTTTTCCCAAAACTAAAATCTCCTTTGAAAGGGAAGAGATTTCAGACTATCGATGAGATCCAGGAAAATACGACAGAGCAGCTGATAGCAATTGGGTCAATCGTGTGAGGCCCCAAGTGCCTACTTTGAAGGTGTCAGGTATGAGGTGTCATTGTCCTTTGTATAATGTTTCTTGTTCCTTGTATCTTCTTCAATAAGTGTCTCTATTTTTTTTCCCCCATATTGCATGGATGGATACTTTCTGGACAGACTTCATATAGCAAAGAATCACCAGCAGACTATTAAATTTTTTTTGCATTGCTTTTAGAGAGAGAGAGAAATGGAGAGAGAGAGAGAGACATCGATGTGAGAGAGACACATCAGTTGGTTGCCTCCCACACATGCCTTGATCAGGAATTGAACCTGCAACCTTTTGGTTACAGGACAATGCTCCAGCCAACTAAGCCACACTGGCCAGGGCCAGACTATTACACTTTCAGTGCAAAAGCAAAATTACCCACACTGTGACACAAACTAAAGCGGCCAGGCAGAAAAGCGGTGGCTGTTTTTGCTGCATTCAGCTCAGCTTAATTGAAACTGCCTGGTGACCCAAGGAAGCCAGCTCTGACATTCTCTCGTAAAAACAAAGTCGCTCCTGTGTCACCTGCGCCTGCCGGTGCCAGCAGAGGCGAATGTGCTCACTGCACACAGGCGGGGACCAGGGGAAATGTGCACGGACTGGACGGAGATGAGCTGAGAGCGCTCCTCCAAAAGGATTTTCTTACACCACCACCGTGAGGAACTTGCTCTCCACGTCAATGTCGGTTTGTCCAGAAACTCACTGCAGTGGAGCATCATCTCTCTGCGTGTTTTTCTGCAGCCAAGATGAGGACCGCTCCTGGATAGCTGCAGGTAGCAGCAAGGGCAGAGACGCAGTCAGGAGAAGCCGTGGATCAGCAGGGCAGGTCTGATGGGGACCGCTGCGTGAAAGTATTTCCACAGACATGCACAGAGGGGACAGTGAGGGCACCGAGCTCCCTGGCACTCTGCTTCTCACAGCAAACGAGCCACGACATGGCAGCTCAGGAGCTGAGGCCCAATTGCTCAGGAAAGTCTATTTGTATCACAGAGTTCCTGATGTATTAGCTACTCTCTGAATGTCTCCAGAACAAGGAAAACAAGACACGCTTATGTAAATGAAACCACGAATCTCACTTGTCAGGAGGGAAACAACTCAATCCCATTTCAAATGAATAAATAAATGCATGAGCAAGTGAGGGAATTTTCAGGTATTAACGACCATTGCGACTCAAGTACTCTCAGCAATCAGGCATTGCCCCCAAAAGTCCTGAGATTTTCAACTATCATGATTTCAGATTCCACAGTTTGTAGAACTTCTTCTCTTGGGAAGAATCATACAGCTCTCTTTCTCTATGTGGCAAGATTCCCTGTGATAATTTGTTTTTAAAAAATCTGAAAAACTTAGGCTAAAAGGTCCCAATCATTGTCCAGTCAGAAACATAAACATTACTGTAATTATTTTGAAAAAATGAAGTTTAACATAGATAATTGGTTGCAAAGTAATGGAATAATGGGAGGAACAAAAAATGGGGAAGGCTATACAAAGGACACTTAAAACTAAACAATATGAAAACAAACAAAACAGATACACTTACATGTTGCAAAGTCATTGCCGTCACAGCGTTGCCTACCACATCCATTACGAAATAGAAAATCCTAGAATAACGGGCACAAGAAGAGAAGGAAGACAGCTTCATTTGCCTTCATCATTTCCCCTTACAAGCTGTCATTTCTCAGCACCAAGAGGGGGAACATCCCAGCTGGAAAGAGTTCCCTTCGGTGGTGAAGGAAGAACAGGGTGGGTGACCAGCTTTCCCAGCCTGTAGGAGTACCGCACAGAGGTCCCGCTTCAGTTTCACCCCACCCAGACTGGCGAAGCTGAGATGTATAGAGACAGACGGCTAGAAACAGGGAGGAAAGCAGGGGGCTACTGGTCGCAGCCCGGCAGTGGGAGTGATCAAGATTTGCAGTGACTTGCTCTGCAACAATCCTTGCAGATTTAGCTACTGACAAAACCTGCAAACTTCACCTGCCACTGCTGACCCCCTGCAGATTTCAGCAGCTTTATCCACAGGTATTCACATGCCCGGAGGCCAGCTGTCTGTGCCCAACATCACTGATCACCAGGGAAATGCAGGTGAGAACTACAATGAGATATCACCTCACACCTGTTAGCGTGGCCATCATCCAAAGACAGGAGAGAAGTGCTGGCAAGGATGGAGACAGGGATGTGCATTGTTGGTGAGAATGTGAACTGGTGCAGTCGCTGCGGAAAACAGTATGGAGAGTCGCTCCCAAATTAACGGTAGAACCATCACACGGTCCAGCAAGCCCACTTCTGTGTATATAGCCAAAAGAAATGAAATCAGGAACTCAAAGAGAGATCTACACTCCCAATTCCACTAAAGCATTATTCTTAATACCCAAGACAAGGGAGCAACTTAAGTGCCTGCCAACAGATGAACGGATAAAGACGATGGTATACATACCAACGGGTATTATTCAGTTGCGAGAAGCAGAAAATCCTGCCATGTATAACGACACGGGTGGACCTTGAGAACGTTAGAATAAGTAAATAAGGCAGACAGGGGAAGACAAATACTATGTGATATCACTTATGTGTGAAATCTAAGGACATTATCATCTTAGACACGGAGTAGAGTGGTGGTTATCAGGGGCTGGGGGGCAGGGAGAGAATTGGGGAGCTGTTGGTCAGAGGGTCCCAACTCCCAGTTAGAAGACAGATAAGCCCTAGAAATTGCATAATGCACAGCACAGTGATTATCGTCAATAATGCTGCATTATACGCTTGAAAGTGGCTAAGAGAACTGGCGGGAGGCGTTCCGACAACAAAAGGAATGGTAAGTGTGACGTAATGGAAGTGGTAGGCAACGCTGCGACGGCAATGACTTTGCAACATGTAAGTGTATCTCGTCGGCGTGTGGTCCACCTTAGACCTACATAGTGCCATGTGCCAATTATATCTTCACGAAGCTGGAAAATAAAAACCATAAACAAAACAAAATGAAGTGGGGAAAGACGACCAAACACCTCACCGAGGAAGGTAGACAGATGGCCAGTCAGCACAGGACAAGATGCTCAGGATCCTCAGTCGTCAAACGAATGCACACTGAATCCACAGGGAGATCCCTCGGCCCACCCGTGAGAAGGGCCAAAATCGGGAACACCGGCAATTCCAAGTACTGGATGTGGGGACACAGAACTCTCGTCACTGCCGCAGGGAATGCAAAATGACACAGCCCCCTGGAAAGACCGTTTGTCAAAACTGAATATACTTTTCTTAGGATCCCACAATCCTGCCCCTCGCTACTTATCCAAAGGAGGTGAAAATTTGTGTTCACACAAAACCCTGAACAAGAGTATGTATAGCAGCTTTTTTCATTATTGCAAAAACTGGGAAGCGATGAAGATGTTCTTCAGCAGGTGAACAGATAAATAAACTGTGGCCCATTAATATCATGGAATATCCTTCAGTGCTAAAAGGAAATGAGCTCTCAAGCCACCACAAGATACAGAGCAGCCTTCAATGCATGTCACTAAGTGAAAGAAGCCAGTCTGAAACGACTACAGAGCAATGATTCCAACCAGGTGGCACTGTGGGAAGGCAACACCGCGGACCTAGAGGGAAGTGCAGTGGTTACCAGGGATGGGGGGCCGGGAGGGGGAGAGGAATGGATGGAGAACAGAGGGTTTTAGGGCAGTGAAACTATTATATAGCGACAGGCACACATGTCCTCATGCATTTGTGAAACTCGTGGAAGGCACGACACCAAGCATGAACTGTGGCCTTTAGGTGACAACAATGTGTAGCAAACACACCACTCTGGTCAGGGAGGGGGGACGCTGAAAGTGGGGGAAGCTGTGTGTGTGGGGGGGACCAGAAGGTATACGGGAACTGTCTGTACTTTCTGCTCAATTTTGCTGTGAACCTAAAACTGTTGTAAAAAGTCTTTTTAATAAAAAGGAGAGGAAGGTTTACTCAGAATGAGCACTTCTAGCTACCACCCTGGGGTTGTAAGAGGAAAACACGGAGAGGAGGCAGAATGGTGTGACTCAGAGTCACGGTCACTGCTGCTGAGGCTGCTGTTGGAACCACCAGGGTCAAAACCCTTTGCAGGGGCCATGCTGGCACGGAGGCTGCCCCGTGCCCACCCGCCACCCCCGAGCGCCCCGGGTCCCTGTCAGGGGCGCACTCTGGGAGCAGGGCTCTGTGGGTTCCTTCGCAGGCTGCTAGGGTTTCTACCGCAGGTGCTGTCTCACTGCCAGAGGCGCCTTTGGCAACCAGAAGAACACATTTCAAAACAACACCACCTCCCCTGGCCTTCCAGTCTGTCAGCAGCGTCCCCTTCAGCAGAGCTGACAGAAAGCCCTCTGGAATGGGGCCCCAGGACGGTGGTTTGCAGATTCCCAGGCCTCTGTGGTGCTGGAGGCAGCATGCGAACAGGAGGCTAGTCCACAAACAAATCATTGGCTGGTAATTTCAGGAGAGATTGGAAAGGTTCCTCCTCTTTTACATCTGTTGGTCTTATCCCTGTCAGATTCAGAGCAAAACCGTCAACCGGAAAGAGGTTGGAGCCGCTACCACCCCCTAAGGCTTATGCCAAGGGCCTGAGGCTATTTTGTAACGTTATCTCGACTCTTTCGACAGCCCAGAGATGCAGGCCTTCTTTTTTTAAATGCCCTTTCTATAGGAAGCTGTGACTCAGAGACACCGCCACTTCTCCAAAGTCAAACAGCTCCTATTATTGAGGCAAACTCAATAACCCACCTCTGTGTCATCTGCCTTGAGGCTCTGGGCTGTTTTTCTAGCTCCTGTAGCTCTGACCTAATCAGAAATTGAATCCTATGCTTTTATTTCCTACAGTCATCATAGTAGTGGATCCTAAAAGGTGGAAACAAACACTAGGAAAGCCATGGCTCCCGGAGAACGTTCTCGAGTCTGATTGTCTTCTTCTCCCCGCTTTCCCCGGGGACTTTAACTGAACCTCACAATTTTTCCTCCCATCCATTATGCAGGAGTAAGTGTTTAAAGGCCAGTTTCAAAGACGCGAAAATAGATTCACCCAGGTATGGTCCTGCTACTGGTCTTACTGCCTTCTCCCCGCTGGCGGGGCCACAGCCCAGGGCCAAAGGGTGAGGAAGCCCCAGACCTGCGAAGTGCTGGGGGCTCTTCTCTGTGCTGGGCTCCTGTCCCTTTCCCAAGGGAGCTTGAGTAATCTTCTCACGATGACAAATATGACACTACGGGGACAGAGGAGGGACTTTGGATGTGTTGGAGAATCCCATCGCCCTGTGCGAAGACTGGGTGAGGGTGTGTGGAGAGACCTCCCCACTACGGGCTGCCCTGGGGAGCCCTGCGGGGCGGGCGCTTGGGGGTTATGTATTCGTGCAGTGTGAGCGGAACAGGCGTGGGAGCTGCACAAGGGGCTTTGCAGTGGGAGCTGTGACTGCTAAGAATGAGAGAAATGCGTATCATGCATTTGTGAAGGCGCTGAATGAAAGGGGTGGAATGTTTGTGTTTCGTGTGGGAGAGAGAAGTG